>JAJONZ010023022.1:0-59261 GCA_029582445.1 Solanum paucissectum
ATATCCCCTTTTTATAAAAGAAAAACGCTCCAGCCCGCTACAGTAACTTTGCTTACTGGAAATTGCAATTCTGCTCCGACAGGTTTTACGAAAATGGTCATAACTCCCTCATCCTAACTCGGAATGAGGTGAAACCAAGTGAATTGGAAAGATAACTCATAGAGCTTTAATTTAATAGGTTACGGCCCTTCCAGTTCCTTGTGTGCTAAGAGATATGCCCCTTTAAAGTTGACCCTGAAAATCGCATTTTTTGCGATTTTCGAATTTTGATACGGTTGCTCTAAAATTCGGGTTAGACCCATTTCCCACTCAATTTGACCCCCTGAATAAGAATATGAAGTCGAATTTCCGAAATCATGCACGGATTTTGAGTTATATGGAAATTACAATTATAGGTGTTTCCGAAGCACATTTTCGGGCATTTTTGGGGTCGTTTCACCCTTCATTCAACAAAACTCATAAAATAGCTCATAGATTTAATTAGGTGAAAATGTTCTTTCAACCTTAGAATCATCAATATGTGAGAAAACCTTTCACATCATGTTCATAGTGTGTTCATGAGAATGGCCTTTCAATCAACACAACAACATTATCATAGTCATAGACATTTCATGCATAGTCATCTGTAAGGGTATGGTTAAAATGATCTTTCAACAATACCACAATTACAGAATAGTCATAGGATCTTTACTTTCTAACTGAATCATAAACTCATACACAATTCTTGTCAACATGTACAAAACCCTCATAATTTTCCCTTCAATGTCTATGAATCAACTCAACCCAAACATCTAGAATGACTACATTAGATAAGGGGAATAGCATGATTCAATAACTCAATCAATATACACAAAATCAATTGACATGCTTCAATAATCAATCAACCCACATCATAAATTCACATTTTTATATTTTGGGGGTTTCATAGGTTCATGGGGGAATTTTTATCATAAATCAATCATATATTATCAATTCAACCATAATTCATCATAAATAAACCATTGAAAATGTTTTAAAAGAGAACCCATGACCTAGATTGAAACCCTAGCTTTTGGGGGAAATTGGAAGCTTTGAAATCAAGTTTTGAAGGGACTCTATGGGTGAAAGCTACCCATAGATGAAAAGAGACCATACCTTGATTATGAATCTCCATGAAATTTGAGGAAGAAGCCTTTAATTCTCCAAAGCCTAGCTCCAATACTACCTTTCTTCTTCTTTAAGTTTTTAGAGAGGGAAATATTATGAGGAAGATGAAGTTTTGTTTGATTTGGGTGTTTGTGAAAAAATGACTTAGTTTGGGAGAGTTTGACTTACAAACAACTTCTATACTAACCCCAAAATTACCGAAAACGACCTCACTTTGATCGAACTAAAATAGGAAAAGAGTTAGGTGACCTTGATTAAGTTACTATTCCCTGGCGTCACGAGGGGCTACACGAGCCGTGGTCAAGACCACGAGCTTTGGTCCCTCTTGTGGTCCTTGAGGCAGTAGCCTTGCTACGTTGGGTCCCCTAGCTCACATGCCCAGGGCATCTTCACGAGGGGCTCCACGAGCCGTGGTCTCTCTCGTGAACCTTGAGGCAATGGCTAGGCCACTTGGGAATTTCTCCTCCAAGGCCTAGGAAACTTCACGAAGCCTCCCACGAGCCATGGTCAAGACCATTGGCCGTGGTGATTGCAGTGGAAGTTGAGGCAGTGTGCCCAAGCTTGGGGTAGCCTTGGCCTTTGGCCTTGCCTTGGCACTTGCCCTTTAGCCTTGACTACTTTAGCCCTCATTTCAACCATAGATGGTCTACTAATCTACGGGGAGTCATTTTATGATTTTTCACTCATTCATTTAGCTCTAGTTTAGCCTATAACTTTCCAGAGTGTTACATTATGAAACGATGATAGGAAAACCAGCACACAATTACTATTTCAGAGCAGGCCCAAAACACATCAATAATAATTAAACAATTGCATTCGAATTAAAAAGCTATTTAAGAGTTTGGGCTTCAGAAAACCAACCTTTAAGCCTAAATATGAGTTTGTAAAGTTAGGCGGCAATGTATTCTAAGTCCGAGCACAAGATCAACGAGCAAGAAGTGATAAAAAATGCAAAAATATAGAAACTATATAGTGTGGGTGCAAATATACGAGTCTAAAAGTCATGGAATATGAAATAGTTTGAAAATTTAAACCTTTGGCCTTTTCAAACCTTTTAGTTCGCAGCCCTTCGTCGATATTAGTTTTACTCGCCGAACCACCCGGTGACACGCCGATGGTTTACTTACCTCACCGAGTTTTACGAGACCTCCTGTTCATTTGGGGGTCCAAACAACCACTTCCAATTTCTCAAAAGTGAATTCCTTCAATCCTTCAAATCTAAGGTAAACTCTAGAGAGAATAGTTCTCAGAGTTCTGATAGAAAATATTCAAATTAATCTCTAAGATATTATGATAGATACTAACTAAATTGTTCAAAAATGTATTTATACTCGCCGAAAATAATATACAAAAGACCGTTCGTCTAAGTAAGTCGGGCTCGCCTATCCACTCGGGTAGCCGCCCTTTGGTCTCTTCCACCACCCTTTCGCCTTGGCATTCAGTATCCTAAAGGTTTGTGACTTTGGGCAATCTATCTTGCATTCGATAAATCATTCAGTGATCTGCTGACTTCTCCTTTTCGTCGCCGACTTTGTTCTTTCCTTCAAAGTTTCGCACACTAGAACTTTAGGCGGTCATCTAAGCCACTCGGCGACACGCCGAGTGATCTTGGAGATCCTCAGGCTCGCCCTTCTTCTTTTATTCAGGTTGTTTTGTTCCTTTTGGCATGTTAGTGTCCTCTCTTTATTCCTCAATCCATATACCTGAAAATCAAGGATTTAACATGAGTTATTGGCACAAATGAATCATTTGAGGACACGAAATATCTGTAAACAAAGCCCTAAATGAGTCCATATCTCGGACTCATCACAAGTAAGGCTTGAAGTTTAACCTTTATGATGATTTATGACTTGAATTACTTAGCAATGAAGCATGTGATTAGAACTCCTTGATATCTAGGTATGAATGATGATTGTAACAAGTGAAGCTTTGAATGAAGGCTTGTACTCATGAAGTTAGAATTCTAGGGCTTTAAGAGTAAATCTATTATGTTGAATCATGCTTGTAGTGGCTTTGAAAGTGAAGCCTGTATCAGAATGGTAGACCAATAGCTATCATTTTTGTGGATGTACTTTACCGACCTAATCTACCTTATGAAAGTTTGAATGCATAAAGTGATAGAATCACTTGAAATATGGATTGATTGTAAAGGAAATTCCTCCATGAGTTATGAGTTAACTAAGGCTTAATAATTTGTCTAACGGGTGTATGGTTGTCCCTTTCTTGTCCCTAATGAATATTTACAATGACAAGGAAGTTCACACATAGTCGGGACCGAGTCTCCAAGAAGAGAGGATGTTCACACCTAGTTGAGTATGGGCTTCCAAAGTAAAGGGGGAACTCTCACATAGTAGAGTTCGGGTTTTCCCAAAGGTAGGTATCATGAGATGGAAGCCTTCACATAGAGAAGTCGGGGTTTCTAGTAACAATATTCTTATCCAATGAACTAAGAAATACTTGAAATGGTATCTCCAAGTGTTCCAAAGCATAATGAACTTAGACATGCTTAATGAAGTATCTCATAGTGTACAAGTTAATAATGAACTTATACATGCTTGATGAAGTATCTTATAGTGTTCAAGTTAATAAAGAAAAGGAACTAAGATGGACTTAAAGAAGTACCCCCTAGTGTTCCAATGCTTGAAAGAGGGACTAGTCCCTAAAAAAAAAGTATGAGTATGAGGACCTACAAGTGATAGTTAGTATGGATAGGATTATGTGGTCTTATTCATGCATTGCACAAGTATAACTTAAGGTTACCTAATAAGTGTTCGCTTATATGATGTATGTTTAGATAGGATTGTGCTATAGTTGCATTCCTTGTTAAGATTGACTAAAGGTGAGAGATTCCCTTGTCTATGAGAAATAATCTAAGGGTGGGATCCTAAGATGGTAAGTATGATTATGTGGACTTAAGAGTTTTCCTTAGTGTGGGTGGGATTATGTGGTCTCATCCTTTCATTGCACAAGTATGCTTTGAGGTTACTTGAGAAGTAGTTCTTTTATGATATAAAGGACTAAGGGTTGACTAATACTTATTTGATGCCTATGTTGGAGACTTTGCTTATGATTATTATATTGTCTCCCAGGCTGATAGTTTAGTACTTTTGTACTAACACATACTACTGCCTACATTCTCAACAAATGTAGGGTCTAGTGATTTGAGTTCCATTCTTGAAGATAGGCTTCTAGAAGTGCAAGGAGTTGAAGACCTGGTGAGTCCTCATAACATCAAGGATTTGATCACCTTTCCTTTATGAATATTACTTTCCTGTCTTGAGACTATTGTATAGGTTGTGACCGAAGAGTATTCAAAGTTGTATTAGATGGTTTGAGAAAGGTGTAGTAATACTTCCGCTTTTATTTTATAAAGTCTTTGATTATATGGAAAATGTTTTAAAATATACACATTTTTCTATTATCTTATGTTATAATATGCTAAGGGCTTGTATGAGACCCCTTCGGGGTCAAGTACGCCATGTTACATCTCGGGTGTACCCTTGGGTCATGACAAACTTGGTAATCTGAGCACAAAGTTTAGAATGGTTCCAGGATGTCTCCAACCACGTCTAGTAGAGTCTTGCTAATGAAAGTGAAGTGCGCCAAATTATGAATAGGAGGCTATTGGATGTTTAGGAAACTTCACTTTTTCAACCTCTAAGTCGTGTCATAGAGTTTGGCTGTATTAGGTCTTTCTCCTAATCCATTCCCTACAGTTTTCACGGTATGACTAATAGAAGGGAAAATGCTAGGAGAGATGATGAAGGCAATGTGGATTAAGAGGTTCCTCTCCAAGATCCTCCCCAAACTCCAATTGATCCTTCAACTATGTCGAATGCAGAGATTAGGCCAACCTTTGAAATATTGGCTCAAGCTTTGACAACTCAAGCTCAAGTTTTGACGGCACAAGCCAATAGAGAGGTTGAAGCTCTGGTAAAACCAATAGTCGGTATGGCTTCTTCTAGGGTGAGGGATTTTATGAGGATGAATCCTACGGAGTTTAATATCTCCAAAGTGGAGGAAGATCATCAATCTTTTATAGATGATGTGTATAAGGTTCTAGCTATCATGGGGGTGACGTCGGTAGAAAAAGCAGATCTAGATGTTTACCAATTGAAAGATGGTGCCCAAGCGTGGTATGAACAATGGAAAGATGTAAGGCCGGTAGTAGCGGGTCCAATAGAGTGGGAAGTGTTCAAACACACATTTCTGGATAGGTTTTTTTCCCGAGAATTGTGGGAAGATAATGTAGAAGAGTGATTAACATTACGCAAGGTAGCATGGGGGTTAAGGAGTTTGCCTTGAAATTCACCCAACTATCCAAGTATTCTAAATCAATGGTGGCAAATTCAAGGGTTATGATGAGTAGGTTCTTGACGGGAGTGTCTGACATGGTAGATAAAGAATGTCGTACGGCAATGCTCCATGATAATATGGATATCTCATATCTTATGGTCTATGCCCAATAAATGGAGGAAGATAAACTAAATGAAAAGATTTGAGAGTAAGGCTTGTAGTCATGAAGGTAGGATTCCAAGGCTTTAAGAGTAAAGCTATTTTGTTGAATTATGCATGTAGTGGCTTTGAGAGTGAAGCCAATATGTGAATGGTAGACTAGTAGCTATCATTGTTGTAGAAGGACTTTACCCACCTCATTTACCTTATGAATGTTTGAATGCATAAAGTGATAGAATTACTTGAAATATGGATTGATTGTCAAAGATATTCCTCCATGAGTTATGAGTTAAGTAAGGCCTAATAATTAGTCTAAAGGGTGTATGCTTGGCCCTAATGGATATTGACAATGAGAAGTACGTTCACACCTAGTCGGGTCCGGGTCTCAAAGAATAGAGGATGATCACCCCTAGTTGAGTCGGGGCTTCCAAAGTAAAGGGGGAACACTCACATTGTAGAGTTCGGGTTTTCCCAAAGGTAGGTCTCATGAGATGGAAACCTTCACATAGAGAAGTCGGGGTTTCCAGTAATAATTTCCTTATCCAATGAACTAAGACATACTTGAAAACGTATCTCCAAGTGTTCAAAAGCATAATGAACTTAGACATGTTTAATGAAGTATCTCATAATGTTACAGTTAATAAAGAGTTAGACATTCTTAATGAAGTATCTGATAGTGCTCAAGTAAATAAAGAAGAGGAACTAAGATGGAATCAAAGAAGTACTTCCTATTTTTCCAATGCTTAAAAGAGGGGATAGTCCCTAACCAAAAAGTATGAGTATGAGGACCTAAAAGTGATACTTAGTATGGATAGGATTATGGGGTCTTATTCATGCATTGCACAAGTATACCTTAAGGTTACCTAATAAGTTTCTTTTATATGATGTATGTTTAGATAGGATTGTGCTATAGTTGACTTCTTTGTTAAGATTTACTAAAGGGGAGAGATTCCCTTGTCTATGAGAAATAAGCTAAGGGTGAGATCCTAAGACGGTAAGTATATTATGATGACTTATGAGTTGTACTTAATGTGGGTGGGATTATAGGGTCTCATCCATGCATTCCACAAGTATGCTTTGAGGTTACTTGAGAAGTAGTTCTCTTATGATATGAAGGACTAAGGATTGACTAATTCTTATATGATGCTTATGTTGGAGACTTTGCTTATGATTATGATATTGTCTCTTAGGCTTATAGTTTATGTTTCATGAAGTATCTCTTATGATTATGGCATATTGCTCATGTTAACTAACTCTTATGTTATGCTCTTATGATGTTATGCTAGCTATCATATTTAGTACTTTTGTACTAACACATACTATTGCCTACATTCTCAACAAATGTAGGGTTTAGTGATTTGAGTTCCATTATTGAAGATAGGTTTCTAGATGTGCAAGGAGTTGAAGACTTGGTGAGTCCTCATAACATCGGGGATTTGATCACCTTTCCTTTATGAATTTTATTTTCATGTCTTTAGACTATTGTATGGGCTATGACCCAGTAGTATTCAAAGTTGTATTAGATGGTTTGAGACAGGTGTAGTAAGACTTCCGCTTTTCTTTTATAAAGACTTCAATTGTATGGAAAATGTTTTAAAATTTCCGCACTTTTCTATTATCTTATGTTATGATATGCTAAGGGCATGTATGAGACCCCTTTGGGGTCAAATACACAATGTTACATCTAGGGTGTACCCCTGGGTCGTGACAATGTTGAACAATTCATCTCGTGAAGCATATAAGAAAATCATACTTAATGCACAACAACATGCGGGAAATCAATCATATAACTCATTTTCTTTCAAAAGATAAGCTTTCATGAACATGCATAAGTTAAGGAGATCACGGGACACATAAAACACACATGACTCAAAAACATAAAACAAACCAGGAGGAACTCATCATCTTAAACTAGAGTAGGAGTAGAAGGAAAATATCGGAACATGATATCGGCCTCGGCCTCCAGAGTAGCACCCTCAATTAACTGATTCCTGCACGACAACTTTATGGAAGCAACTTCCTTATTCCTCAACTGCTTAACATGCTGGTCTAAAATCTTTACCAGGACTTCCTCACGAACATGACTTTCATCAACTCTCAACTCTTCTAAGGGAACTATGGATGTCGCTTCACAAACACTTTTCTTCAACATAGAGACATGGAAAACTGAGTGCACCGATGTAAACTCCTTAGGCAAGTCTAACTCATAGAAACCCTACCAACGCGTCTCAAAATAACTTATGGGCCTACAAAATGGGATTTAAGGTTCCCTTTCTTAGAAAACATTGTTACACCCTTCATATGTGATATTTTCAAGTAAAACCCAAATTGTGAACATTAGGGACACTCAAACGATCTTGCTATCTAGGCACACAATCTCCTTTTGGGAGGAAGCCTCTAATAATTTCTTAAGTACCCCTTCTTTCAAGTCAATCAAAATCGGATCAAGCCCTTGCTTTGCTTTCATAGTCATCACATAAGATTATTCGTACCCATTGTGAAACAAATACCACCCTTGGTGGTGTCCCCTAATTGAACACCCACTCGGGCCAACTTATGAACATCTCAAACTAACTCTTTCTTTTCTCCACTTATATGAGCCATACTACCCGTAGACAATAGACTAAGAGAATCTGCTACCTTGTTACCTCTATCGGGGTGATAAAGAACACTCATGCCATAACCCTTCAATAATTCTAGCCATCTCTTTTGGTGAAGATTCAAGTCCTTTTGACTAAACACCTATCGTAAACTATTGTGATCCGTAAACACAATTACGAACATGTCAAGGTATTGCCTAAATACTTTATTCATGAAGTCCATAAACGTCGTCGGAGCATTAGTCAACCCAAATGACATAACCAAAAACTCATAATGACCATACCGGGTTCTAAAAGCAATCTTTGGAATATCATCCCATCTCACCCTAAATTGGCAATGACCCGATCGAATATCAATTTTAGAGAAATAACTAGCCCCTTGTAGTTGGTCAATACCAAAAATCGAATTCCCTCACCCTAACCAGGTGGTAAAAGCAAACTTTATCCATCATACTTGTAGCCTTCATGTAAGTAACAACTAACTTCTAGACAGAGAAGTTTACCCTTCCACTCTAGGATAGGCTCATTAGAAATTGAAACATGACTACACAGGTTCTACAATCAATGGAAACATAACAATGGTGCAACCAATCCATACCCAATAATAAAATCTAAATTTAACATGTCAAGCTCTACCAAATCAACAAGACCAACTCTATGGGATAGGGAAAATGGGGCACTTTCTATAGACCCTCTTAGCCACAATAGAATCACTTACAAGAGTAGAGACAAAAAAAAGGTTCTAACAACACATTCAGGGAGCACATCAAATATCATTTCCACATATGAAGTTACAAACAACAAAGTAGCACCGGGACCTAATAACATAAACAATCCAATTGACAACTTTCTACATACCAGTAGCCATATCTAGAAGATACTCTTTTTCACCTCTAGCTTAGGGAGCATAGAATCTATCTTTCTTTGGAGCACTAGTACCTGAACCACTTAGAGGAGATTGCTTTCCCTCTCTTCATTTAGCCACGAGCACCAGACAATCCCTCATTTTGTGACCACTTTAACCACATCCATAACAACCATCTGTGCCAGCTAGGTACCTACCCTTATGCTTTCTTCCACACCTAGTACAATCCGGCCATAGAGACCTATTACTCCCTTCATGAAACTCAGGGTTAGACACCCTCTCTTGGTTATACCTTTGAGGGACCCTAAAAGAACCATGTCCGAAAAATCCTTGTTGATATTTTGAACGGCTATGTCGATCGGACCTTCCTTGAGAGAAATTATCATCATCAATTCTATAACTCTTTATTTCTCTAGACTGCTCTTTAAGTTTCTCTTCTTCAATCCTTTAGGCATAAATCATAAGGTGAGAAATATTCATATTATGATCAGGCATAGCCGTACGACATTCTTTCCCTATTAAGTCAGACACACCAGACACAAACTTACTCATTCTCGACCTAGTGTTGGCCACTATAGATGGAGAATATCTTGACAATCGAGTGTACACCCTAGCATATTCCTTAACACTCATATTACCTTGCCGAAGGATAATAATCTCAAGTAACCTAGCCTCTTTCATCTCCAAAGGGAAAAAGATATCATAAAAACCATTCTTAAACCTTTCCCATACCATGGGGCCTGCTCCTACCGGCCTTGCATCTTTTCTTTGATTGAGCCAAATCTGAGCATCACCTTTGAATTAATAAGGGGCTAATTCCGCCTTCTCTACCAAAGTCATACCCACAAAGTCCAACACCTTTGAGACCTCATCTATAAACTCTTGGGGTTCTTCCTCCATCTTTGACCCATAAAATTATGGAGTATCTATTCCGGCTTGAGTCAACATTTTAAAACCAAACCTAAACTTCTCATTAGTCACTTGATCCATCAAAGGATCAACTAGAATTTGAGGATCTTGAAGAGGAGCTCCTCGATCAACATTGTCTCCCTCAATTCCACTAGTGAAGGCTCCTTGTGTAGTCATGTCATGTAGACCACCGAGTAAGTAGTAGGAGAAATATTTTATACAGTTAAAATTTATCGCACGACATAAGAGTAGTGAAAGAAGTGGAGTTTCCTAAACATATTATAGCTTCTGATTCATAAATATGGTGCGCTTCTGATTCATGAACAAAAGTCAACTACACGTTGCTTATGAGAAATCATCCTAGGAACATTCTAAACCTTGTGCTCTGATTACCAATTTTTCCACGACCGAGGGGAACCCCGTAGATGTAGGTAGCATGTCGTATAGAATCTCGAAAGACTCCATACAAACTTCTTAGTCCTCTTAACAGAAGAAATAAATTAGTAAGAGTACAACAAATTTAAAGTCTCAAAAAGTTTTCATAAAAGAAAGCAAAAGTCTACACACTTTGTCTCATCATAGCCATCTATTACAATATCGAAGGAAATAGGGCCTAGCCCATACAACATGTTAAAAAGGGAAAGTACATAAAATAAACTAAATAGGAAAATCCATCCTTGAACCATTAGGAATTAGAAAGATTGAGAAACGATCAAATATCCAAGCTAGAGCCACAAGAACGACCACCTTGAGAACCACACCCTACATTTGGGGAAAAAGTAGGCAAAAGTTTGTGTTAGTACAAAAATGCACTAAGTAAGATAACTCTGCATGAAAAAATTTAAAACATGCTAAAAGGGACATTTTATTTCAAAGCATTCAATTTACCAAGTTCAACATGATATAAGAGGTTAGAAATCATAAATCATAAAATATAGATAATATACGTCAAAATCATCTTGAAAAACTTTTTAAATTATATCCAAAGCTTCTTGAGTAACCATAGTTCATTATTCATGTTCTTGTTCTTGTTGTGGGAATAAGCCTTAATCGACATGAAACCATGTAGCTATAACATGATCACCCGGTGTTACCACACTGAAAAAGGTTATCCTAATTGCCTATGGTAGAACCATGGTTTGCTAGCTTAGGTTTATCCACTAGCTAAATATCCTACAGGTGCACGTAGTTAATGGGATAAGGAGATTGTTAATAGAAACCCAGCCTCAACCGCATCTCATATCAATATCCACTAAGTTCTAAGCATTAATCCCACAGAGTACTTATTAAATCTTATCTTGATTCATGTTTCAGTGAAGGATGTCCTTGACAATTAATCAAAGTTAGTTCATTAGGATAACTCTTAGATGATGCGTGAGAAAACCTTTTACCGTCCATGTGTACATGTAAGTATTAGATTCAATTAGGTGAGAAAGCCTTACAACCTATAATCTTTGTTATATGAGAAAATCTTTCATATCATGATCTTTGTGTGTTCATGAGAATAGCCTTTCAATTAACACAACAACAATATCATATTCATTGACACTTCACTCTCAAAGTATCCTTAAAGCATTACATAGATTTCATAAAGACATGCATAATTTCATACTATGCCCTTCCAAGGTTCAAAGCTTATTTTCAATCAACACGTCTAGAATTCAATAATTAGACATGAATTTCATTATAGTTCATGTGATTCCATCACTTCATGCATAAGTTCATAAAATTCCTCTTTCATCAACAAAGACCCACATCATAAGATCACAATTGAAAAATATGGGAATTAAATGGGTTCATGGGAAACATCATAAATCATTGTAATTCATCAATTCATGCTTGATTTCAACAAAAGCTTCTTTCACAATCAAAACCCACATTATATCATCATAATTAGAAAATATGGTATGTACATATGTTCTTGGGGATTCATCACTAAAACCATAGAAAATCATCAATTCATTCTTAATATAAGATAATTCAACCATTAAAATCATGTTTGAAAGGAACCCATGACTTTTGAATTAAACCTAACAATTGGGGATTTCTATCTCTTTGAAATTGAGATTTTTCAAGGAACTCCATGGATGGAAGATGTCCATGGATTTAAGCTATAATACCTTGGGAAAAATTCCCAAAGAATTTAATGTGTAAAAGCTTTCTCTTGAAACCCTAGCTTGAATCTCCTTCTTCTTCTTCTTCCTTATGTTTCTAGAGAGGGAAATATTTTGAGAGAATGAACTTTGGGGGCTTCTTTTGGGTTTTGGAAAATATTATTTAATTGGGTGAGTTTTAGAGTTAAAATGACTTGTATAGGTACCCTAGACTTACGCTAAATGACCTCGCTTTAATCTAACTTAAACTAGAATTGCCCAAATTAGTCCCACTTTGCAGTCCACTGTCCAGGCCTCACGAGAGGCACCACTAGCCGTGGTCCTCACCACTGACCGTGGTCCTGCTCGTGGTCATGAACCAGTGGCTAGGACCCCTTGCCTTGCACTCTAAAAGTTTAAGGCATCATCACGAGCCTTCCCATGAGCTGTTATCTTCACCACTGGCCGTGAAGTGGCTCGTGAAGGTGAGCCAACTTTGGTCAGCCCTTGGGGAGCTACTGCCTAGCCACCACGGAAAACACCATGGGCCGTATTCCTCACCACTGGCCGTGGTTGTGGTCTTGAAGGTGGGGGAAGTGCTTGGGGAAGCTTGGGCAGCCTTTGTGCCTTCCCCTTGGCCCTTGCCCTATTCCTTGGCTTCAACCCTCACACTAGACTCTTGTTTAGCCTACTAGTTTACTCGGTGTTACATACATGTTCTTTATATCAGTTAAAGATAAATCTCCCACGAGAATGAACTAAGGTTACTTGTAGAAGTATCTCACGAATGTTTTAAAGATATTAGCTTGCATTGACCATGTTTTTATGATTTATGTTTCTAGCCCTTTTACCTCAAAATTTAGGTTAGTCATTGCATGTCATGAAAATTTCCTTTTAGCATGATTTCACCCTTATATGAATTACTATCATACTTGGTACATTTTTGTACTAACGCATACTCTTTTATACATTATTTTCCAAATGTAGGGTCCGACATTCCAGTTTCACATCTTTGTGGCCAGGGATCACTTAGTAGATATTTAAGATCGGTGAATCTCATATTCTGAGAACCGAGCCTTTATTTCAAGTATTCTTTAATATTAAGTATTTTATATGATGTGTGGGTTACGTCCCAATCTCTTTTGATATACTAGATGGCTTTGGACTATGTTACACTTTTGCTACATTTTATTAACTCTTATATGTTGAAATTGTCTTTTAAACTCTCTTGATTTATAATATCTTGTATGGTTTATTCTAAGTGGATTGTGTAGGGCCTCGCAGGATCCTTTACCCCAGGTTTAGCCTAGGGTAGGCTTTGGGTTGTGACAATGAATCTGAGGTGTGATCTTTGCCAACAATTCAAAGAGGGAACCCAAATGTCCATAATATTTTGTGACAACCTTATGAGGGTGTGCATGCATTTTTGAACCAATTGAGCCTAACCCATTTGTTGGCAAAATCAAAAGAAAGTCTCTTGAACCAAATTTTTCCTAGATTCTCACCCCAAATCTTTTTTGAAGTATTTTAATGTTTGAATAGACAACTTTGACCAAAAGATTAACTTGATGGTGTTGAAAGGAAGGAGGAATAAAAACCAAGTGAAGGGCAAAAGAAAGATGAAATGAGACTCTGTGAAGTTTGCTACAACTAGAAGGAACCCTTCCTTAATAAAAAAAATGAGAAGTGATGAAATAAAGGGGATTTCAAATAACTTGAGTGAAAAGTCAAAGTTTGAGTTCTCAAATGAGAAAGAATTAAACAAAGTTTAGAAGATGAGAAAATGATTGCATGAACTAGGTTGTATGGTCATTGTAAAATATGGGTAAACCTATGGGGAAAAACTTGCATGTGTTTTTCTTTTGAGAAAGTGAGAGGTTCATTGATTCCTTATTTCATTGATTAATTTTCTTTGTGAGAGCATGAAATCGTTCTTGATGTTATGGCACTTGAATGCATTAATTGGAACATGTTGTTGCATTTAAAAACAAGCTAAAGTGAGCTTGAGATTGTGTTGAAACAGTCTATTCATCATTTGAATATTTTTTTGTCATGATTGAGTGTAGCATGTTGTTTCGAGTAGTGTTTTTATGGAACTTGTATTCTGGTTCTCATTGAGTAGTGTTGTAGAAACCCTTATTGAGCTAATTGGGCTCTTTATTAACTTAAGGACAAGCAAAAGTTTAATTTGGAAAGGTTCATAAGTGGTAGATTTTCACTCATTTGAGGCCGATTTAGCTCAATAATTAATGTCCGAAATAGCTATTTTTTGCCTACATTGATGAAATGTTGATAATTTGCACTTATTAAGGCAAATGGACATAGAATGGATTGGTGTTTGGATGATTGGCCAAAAAACCAAAAAGAAGTGCAAACCATACATTATTGATCGATGATCAATTAAGTCGGATCCCCTAGTGATCTTGATCATGCCCATAATGAAAGTGCATAACACTTGTGTCCAATTGATAAGGCGATGGGCATAATTAGAAGGGCGACCTTGTTGGTTATCCCTGAATGTATCATTGCAAGATTGAATCACACACTCCTAAACTGTAAATTTGACAACCACACACTCCTAAACTGTAGATAGAATAGCCATAGGCTTTCCCAACTCTGTAGTAGCACCACACACTCCTAACGATCTATTTTTTATCTTATGAACAAAGAAAATTGAAACCTAGCTAGGCGTCATGAATCTGATGAGAAACGTAGGGCTTCTCTCAGATTGTTCCTCAAATAAAAATGAGGGAAAAAATTATACGCGCCTCTTTTTTTTGTTCAAGTTATTATTTTTAAATTTAATATTTAACCCAAATATAATTATTCTTCAATAAATATTAAATATATATATATATACTAGTAATTTGATTTAACGACCGGAAAATAATTTTAAAACGACTAATATTTATCCCATCGCTTATAATATATTAAAAACTAACTCTAACGACCAAAAAAAATATTGTCCTTAGGAATACACCTTTAACGACCACATCTATGTCCCGTCGTTAAGAAATGGTTGTTAAAAAACACTTTTCTTGTAGTATGTGTTGTGGCTCGTGGTAGCCTAGGAAGTGCGCTCCCCAAAATATGCCCTCCTTCATGAGCCGCTTCACGGCCAATGGTCTTGACCACGGCTCGTGGAGCCCCTCGTGAAGATTGCTTTGGCGTGTGAAGCTTAAGGCACCAAGTGCCTAGCTACTACCTCAAGGACCACGAGTGGGACCACGACTCGTCGTCATGACCACGACTCATGGGACCCCTCCTGGCATCTGGGAGTGGGTCATTAATGAAGGTTAATTAAGTCTTTTCCTTTTTAAGTCCTATCAAAGTGAGGTCGTTTTGGGTAAGTTTGGGGGTCAATATATAAGTTGTTTTTAAGTCAAAATCACTATAACTAAGTCATTTTTTACAAATAAATCAAATAAAAAGTTCATCGTTGTCACAATATTTCTCTCTCTAAAACTGAAAGAAGAAGAGGAGTAGAATAGGAGCTAGGTCTGGAAGATTCAAGTAGATTTCACTCAAATTATTTGTAGATTCATCAACAAGGTATGGTAGTCTTCATCCTTGGATAAATTTCATCCAAGGAGTCCCAAAGGTAGGGTTTGTCTTCAATTTTATGGGTTCTTTCCAAAAAAAAATTAATTGTTGATTTATGATGTATTATTATTGAAATAGTGATTTATGGTTGATTTATGATGAATTCCCCCAAGAACCCATGAAATCCCTAATTTCCCAAATTTGGATCTTATGATATGAATTGTTGATTCTAAAAGGATTGATATGAGATTATGCTTATTATAGTTGGGTTGCTTGAATCATGCTCTCAATTATGTATATTTTAGTAACTGTCGATATGTTGATGGCTTGTGGCCTTGAAAGGCAAGATATGTTAACTATACATGATTCTGAGGGCTATGAAAGGGCCATGAGAATCCTTTGAGAGTAAAGTGAGTATGATCATGATCTAGTTGTTGTTGTGTTGGGTGTTATCCTTATGAATACATTTATGAATGAATATGACATGATGTGAAAGGTTTGTCACATATGATGATTGTGTAAGGTTAGAAGACTAGTCTCACCTTATGAATGTAGGAGCTATAGTTTGATTATGTTTGATACATTGTCAAGACATTCGTCGATGATTATGAACATAAGTCAAGACTAAATATGTAAATTGTGGGAATCAATGCTTAGCACTGAGTTGATATTTATATGAGATGGGAGCTCTTCCGCTAGTTGAGGTTGGATTTTCCTAATAGAAATATCTTGGGATGGAAGCTTTTCCGTTAGTTGTAGCAATCCCCTTATCCCATAACTATGTGCCCACATAGGTATTTAGCTAGAGGATCCACCTAATCTAACAATATGGTTCTACCATAGGAAAGTAGGACACCCCTTTTCGTTGTGGGGTAGACACCGGATTCCATGTTAGCTCACATGGTCTATGTTGGTTAAGGCTTATTCCCTAATATGTTAATATGAACAAGAAGATGATTTATAGACCATAGTGACTCAAGAAGCTTTACTTAGTATTAGTAGGGGTATGGGACCTTACTCATGCATTGCACAAGTAGACTTTGAGGGTACTTATGATATGTTGCCACTATGAGATGGTGACTTATGCATTATTATATGGTTTATGACTTATGATTTCCAAGGTGTGCATGATTAGTTCAAACTTGGTAAAATTCATGTTTTTCAACTAAAATGTCCTTTTTAGCATATTTTAAATGATTTCTTGCATGGCTATCATACTTAGTGTAATTTTTGTACTAACCCATATTTCTACTACATTTTGTTTAAGTGTAGGTCCCGGTTCTTGAGGTGATATCCTTCTTGGTTGAAGCTTGGATTGACTATTCTCCTTGCTCATTAGTGAGTCCTCATGGTTCGAGGATAGATGATGATCTTCTAGTTTCTTTTCTTGAACTTTCATTTGAAAACTATGATGTTAAGGGTTGTGACCCTAATTTGAGACACCTATTGTAATAGATGGTATTATGAGACAAATCTATACTTCCTCTTTGCTTTTGTGAAAAAAATAATTCTTAAGACTTTGAAAATTTGTTTTACTCTTCATTATTCTTCACTTATGTTATGATATGCTAAGTGGCTTACATGGTGTCTTTCGGGGTCCTTTGTGCCATGTTACATCTAGGGGGTACCCTTGGGTCGTGAAAAACTTGGTAATCAGAGCAAAAGGTTTAGAATGATGCTAGGATGATGTCTTATTAGCCACATCTAGTAGAATCTTGTTCATAAGTTTGAAGCGCGCCACATTTATGAATGAGAGACTATAAGATGTTAGGAAGTTACACTTCTTTCATTACTCTTAAGTCGTGCTTTAGAGTTTCACTCTATAAAGTCCACTCACTAATCCTTCTCTTGTGTATTCAAGATATAAATACATGAAAGGTGAACGCAAGAAGAAGAGGAGAGGAGAATGAGGATAAGAGAGTTCCTCCTCAAGATCCTCATGTTCCTCAAGCTCCTATTGATCCTGCTATGACAAATGTGGAGATAAAGTTGGCTCTCCAAATATTGACTCAAGCCATGACGGCCAAAGCTAATAGGGAAGTCGTGGCTCCGGCTAATCCAAGTGAGAATACCATGGCTTCTAGATTGAGGGATTTTACAAGAATGAACCCTCCTGTGTTTCTTCGTTCCGAAGTGGGAGAGGATCCTCAAGAATTTTTGGAAGAGGTTTACAAAATAGTTGATGCCATAGGGTGACTTCGGTAGAGAAGGCGGAGCTAGCCTCTTACTAATTGAAGGGTGTGTCCCAAGTATGGTATACTCAATGGAAGAAGAATAGGTCAGTAGAAGCGGGTCCCATAGATTGTGATGTATTCAATAAAACATTCCTTGATAGGTTCTTTCCCTAAGAAATGAGTGAAGTTAAGGTGGAAGATTTCATCAACCTTCATGAAGGAGGTACGAGTGTTCAAGAATATTCTCTAAAGTTTACCAAATTTTCCAAGTATGCTCTGTCCGTGGTGGTGGATCCAAGGGATGAGATGAGTAGGTATGTGACGGGTGTATCCAAGGTGGTAAGAAAATAATGTCGTACGATAATGCTCCTTCATGATATGGATATCTCACGTCTTATGGTGTATGCCCAAAAACTGGAAGATGAGAAACTCCAACGCAACAATAGGGAGGTAAAAAGGGCTAGAACCGGTGAAGGGAACTTCTCCAATGTTAAGACTGATGGACAAGGTCGACAAAGGTTCAAACAAAGGTTCTCCAACCAAGGCTCCTCTAGTGATCCCTCAAGGGCCAGCAATGATAGGGGTTCCAACCTTAGACCTCAAGGAGGAAATATTGGTGGTTCATATATTGATAGGCCTAATTGTGTAAAATGTGGTAAAAACCATTGGGGCAAAGTCTTAGTTGGTTCGGATTGGTTCTATGATTGTGGAAAGAGCGGCCACACGATGAGGATTGTCCAACACTAATGGCAAATGCAAAGAGGGCAAGAAAGCGCCTTCAAGCGGTTGAAACTCCAATGCTCAAAGAAAAACTATTTTTATGCTCTCCAATCCCAAGGTGATCAAGAGAGCTCTGCAGATGTGGTGACCGCTATGTTTCAAGTTTTCTCTATTGATGTTTATACTTTGTTAGACCCCGGTGCCACTTTGTCCTTTGTTACACCTCTTGTGGCTATGAAGTTTGAAATACTCCGGAAGAGTAAGTAGAAACTTTTTCGATCTCTACCCCGGTTGGTGACTCGGTTGTGGAAAAAAGTGTCTATAGAAGTTGTCCTATTTCTCTGTCTCACAAAGTTACCTTAGTAGATTTGGTAGAGTTGGACATGCTAGATTTTGATGTGATTTTGGGTATGGATTGGTTGAGTGCATGCTATGCCTCTTAGATTGTAGGACTCGGGTGGTTAAATTCCAATTATGAAATTAGTCTATTTTAGAGTGGAAGGGGAAATTCTATCCCTAGAGGTCAAATTTTTTCTTGTCTCAAAGCTATGAAAATAATCCCAAAAGGGTGAATTTAGCATCTTGTTAGAGTGATGGATGTTGAGTCTGAAACCCCTTTTCTAGAGTCGGTCCCCGTGGCAAATGAATTTTTGGAAGTCTTTCCCAATTACTTGCCCGACATTCCTCCATAGCGGGAAATAGATTTTGGCATTAATCTTTTGTCAGATACGCAACCTATCTCCATTCCTCCTTATAGAATGGCTCTGGCCGAGTTGAAAGAGCAACTAAGGGATTTGTTACACAAGGGATTTATCCGAATGAGTATCTCTCCATGGGGTGCTCCGGTGTTGTTTGTTAGAAAGAAAGATGGGTCTCTTAGGATGTGCATCGACTACCAGTAATTGAACAAGGTAACCGTTAAGAACAAATATCCCCTTCTGAGAATCAATGACTTATTTGATAAACTCCAAGGGGTGAGTTACTTCTCAAAAAATGACCTTCATTCGGGCTACCACCAACTTAGGACATGAGAGAATGATATACCCAAGACGGCTTTCCAAACTAGGTATGGGCACTATGAATTCCTTGTAATGTCATTTGGCCTAACTAATGCCCTGACAAAATTCATTGATCTAATGAATAGGGTGTCTAGACACTAACATGATATATTTCTGATTGTATTTATCGATGATACCTTCATCTATTCAAGGAGTGAGAGTGATCATATTGACCATTTGAGGATTGTATTGCAAGTCCTTAAGGACCACCAATTATATGCAAAGTTAGTAAATGTGAGTTTTGATTGAGGTCTTTGGCCTTTCTTGGTCATATTGTGTCGAGCAAGGGTATTGCGGTAGATCCTAGGCAGAAGGATGTGGTTAAGACTTTGCCTAGACCTCTAACTCCTTATGATATTAAATGTTTCTTGTGTTTGGACGGTTACAAAAAGAGGTTTGTTGATGGTTTTCTCTCCATTGCTTCTCTGTTGATTGCTTTGTCTCAAAAGAAAGCTATGTTTGAGTGGTCGGAGGCTGGTGAGAAAAGGTTCCAAGATTTTAAAGATAGGCTTACCTCTGCTCCGGTGTTGACCTTACCGGAGGAGACCAATGGGTTTATTGTTTATTATGACGCCTCTAGAGTGGGATTGGGGTGTGTGCTCATACAACATGGTAAAGTGATTGCCTATGCTTCAAGGAAACTTAATGTGCATGAGAAGAATTACCCGACCCATGATCTTGAATTAGCGGCGGTTGTGTTTTCTTTGAAAATACGGAGACATTACTTTTATGGGGTTTATGTAGATATTTTCACCGATCACAAGAGTCTTCAATACGTGTTTATCCAAAAAGACTTTAATTTCTGACAAAGAAGGTGGTTAGAACTTTTGAAATACTATGACATGATTGTCCTTTTTCACCCTGGCAAAGCTAATGTTGTAGCAGATGCACTTAGTAGATTGTCCATGGGTAGTGTGGCTCATACAGAAGATGAAAATAATGAGTTAGTCCGTGATGTGCATAGGTTGGCTCGGCTAGGTGTTCAACAAGTGGATTCCACCAAGGGTGGTATCATGGTTCATAATGGCTCTGAATCATCCTTTGTGGTGGATCTGAAGTCTAAACAAGACCATGATCCTATATTAATGGAGTTGAAAGAGTCGGTACTCAAGAAGTTCGTTGAGGCTTTCTTCGAAGGAGGAGATGGGGTACTTAGGTACCAAGGTCAATTATGCATTGCGGATGTTGATGGGTTAAGGGAGCGAATTTTAGAAGAGGCTCATAATTCTTGGTATTCTATTCATCCGGGAGCCACCAATATGTACCGTCATTTACGGGAAATTTATTGGTGGAATGGTATGAAAAAAGATATTGCGGGTTTGTAGCCAAATGTCCTAATTGTCAACAAGTCAAGGTTGAGAACCAAAGACCGGGAGGCTCATTAAAAGATATACCAATTCCCACTTGGAAGTGGGAGGAGATCAATATGGATTTTATTGTGGGTTTGCCTCATACTCGAAGGCAACATGATTCTATTTGGGTCATGGTGGATAGGATGACAAAATCAACACACTTTATTCCCGTTAAGATAAGTCACTCGGTGGAAGACTATGCCAAGTTGGATATAAGGGAGATAGTGAAGTTGCACGGAATTCCATTATCTATCATTTTGGATTGGGGTACTCAATTTACATCTTACTTTTGGAAGTCCTTTCAAAAAGGGCTTGGCATTAAGGTGAAGCTTAGAACCGCTTTCCACCCTCAAACAAACGGTCAAGTGGAACGTACCATTCAAACCATAGAGGATATGTTGAGGGCATGTATCATAGATTTTAAAGATTGTTTGGGTGACCACTTGCCCTTGATAGAATTTTCCTACAATAATAGTCACCACTCATGTATCGGTATGGCTCATTTCGAAGTCTTGTCTGGTAGGAGATATAGGTCTCCGATTGGTTGGTTTGACGTAGGTGAGGTTGCTATTAGTAGTCCCAGATCATCTTATGAAGCTATTGAGAATGTTTTGCTCATCAGAGAGAGGTTGGGGACGGCTCAAAGTAGGAGGGACCTAGAATTTGAAGTTGTTGATTGGGTCTATTTGAAAATCTCA
The DNA here is from genome assembly GCA_029582445.1 of Solanum paucissectum. Lineage (NCBI taxonomy): Eukaryota > Viridiplantae > Streptophyta > Magnoliopsida > Solanales > Solanaceae > Solanum > Solanum paucissectum. The sequence goes on from JAJONZ010023022.1 coordinate 21,614, forward strand.
CCCATGAAGGGTGTGATGAGGTTTGGTAAGAAAGGGAAACTTAGTCCCTAGTATGTAGGCCCATATCAAATTTTGAAGCGTATTAGGAAAGTTGCCTATGAGGTTGACTTGCCAAATGAGTGGCCTCGGTTCATCCGATATTTCATGTTTCCATGCTTGAAAAGTGTATTGGGGACCCGGTCTCCATTATTCCTTTAGAAGGGTAAGGAATTGAAGAAAGCCTTTCCTATGAAGAGGTTCTGGTAGAGATCCTTGACCGGCAAGTCAAGAGATTGAGAAAAAAAGAAGTAGCTTCCGTTAAGGTTTTATGGAGAAACCATTTAGTTGAGGGTGCTACTTGGGAGGCTGAGGGCGATATGAAGTCTCGATACCCTCATCTCTTTCCTTCTACTCCTATTCAAGCTTGAGATAAGTCGTTCCTCATAAATTTCCTTATTTTGGGAGTCATGTGTGTTATATGAGCTTTTCCATGATTTTCTTATATTATGCATGTTCTTGGTGAAATTCATGTTTGGTAAGAAAATGTGTTTTCATTAATTATATTCCTCATGTTGTTGTGCATATTTGTATGAGTTGCCTATTTAACTTCATGAGATGTGTTAATAAACATGCTTTAGTATGCTTCGTAGAGTATTGGCATATTGGCTCCATGATGTTGTGTTGAGTATTATCTAGTTGGAGAAGGTAGTTCCTCCTACGGATATGAGAAATATTGTGTTTCATGCATATTCGGTTGATAGATGTAGTTCCTACTTCCTTGTATTGCATTGATTATTATATGAGATGGAGTTGATGTTTCCTTCTTTGAATTGTGCATTATTTTGATGTTGCATGCATGATGGGCTGCTAGTATTGAATTTTATTTCCGTAAGGTGTACAGATCGTCATTTGAGGACGAATGTTCCCAAGGGGGAGATAATGTAATACTCCGAAAAATAGTTGGTTAAACTAGGGCCTACACATGAGGGTTAACGTCAAGAGTTAAGGGCAAGGGCCAAGGGAGAGGACCAAAACAGTCCACTCACCCCTAGACACTTCCCTAGTGACCACGACCACCCCCACGACTCGTGGTGGGGACCACATATCAAGGTGTGGCTCTTGGTAGCCTAGGCAGTGTGCTCCCCAAAATCTGCTCAAAATAGGACATCCTTCACTAGAAACTTCAAGGCTCATGGTGAAGACCACGGCTCGTGGAGAAGTGTTGGGCATGTGAGGGTGGAAACCAAGTGGCAAAGCCACTTCCTCAAGGTCCACGAGTGGGACCACATCTCGTGGAGCCCCTCGTGAAGATGCCTTGGGCATGTGATACTTAAGGGACCAAGTGCCTAGCTACTGCCTCAAGGACCACAAGTGGGACCACGACTCGTGGGGCCTGTCATGACCCTAGAGCACCCCCTAGTCGTAATACGGCGTACTCGACACCGAAGGGGTCTTAAACAAGCCTCATAGAATTCATTCATCGCATAGGTAATAAAAATAGTACGAAATTAAAACTTTTTATTCAAAACCATACTATTCAAAAGTCATCAACATTTAAAACGTTTATACGCAAGAGGAAGACTAAGTCTCACATGGCCATCTAAGACAAACTATACAAGATAGGGACATGACCCTTTACAATCGTAAACTTAGACAAAGGTCTTAAAACATAAAGAAACTAGATATAGTAGAAATCATTGTCCTCGACATATGAGGACATACCAAAATAGGTCTTGAGAGAACTCTAATCCTAAGCTTCACTAGAGAATGCTATCACTTTCCGGAACCTACACTTTGTAGAAAATAGAAGAAATATGGATTAGCACACAAAATGTACTAAGTATGATGACCATGCAAAAACATGCTAAAAAGGGCATTTTATTGAAAGTCATGCTTGTATGCAATTTTTGTAAAACGTCATGAACATTAATCACAACAGGCATAATATAAGTCACAACCAACATATAAGGTCACCCAACCCACATTTAGTCAAAACCACATATACAGAGATGCTTAGGCGCAAAAGTAAAGAGACAGCTGAAAGAAATGTAGAAAAGGGCATCTACGGAGGTGATCTACGTACCGTAGGTCCATTGATGATCCGTAGATGGTGATCGTAGATCAGCAGGGCAAGGAACAGAAGGAGAATCAAGGAATATGACTTAGTGTGGAACCACGGTGACCATTGACGGTCTGTAGATTGATCTACTGACCGTACTTCTGAACCGTAGAAAGTGACTGCGAGGGTTCCTGTACCTGATTTTTGGAGAATTCTAAGTATGGAGCTACGGAAAGGGATCGACGGACCATACATCGATCTACGGTCTGTACTGGTGGTCTGTCATTTGCTTCAGAGAAGCTGAGTTTTGGCTGACAGAAGGGACTCACGGACCGTAGATCCATTGACGGCACGTGAGTCAGTCTCCTGTAATAAAGACCTGTGCTTGAACAAACTTTCCTTATTTTGTTTCCCTTTTAATTTAGGACTTGTTTTCTATAAATAGGGCATGTAAACCTCATTTTTAGGGGTTAGAATTTATTATTTTTATTCTAGTTTTTGGCTTGGGAGATTAACTTGCAACTTTAGCAATTCTTGATCTCCTAACTTGATTTTGAAGGTTTTGGTTTAGAAATTCAAGTAGAAATTCCAGATTTGTTATTCTCAATTACGTAAGTTCATAATTCTTTCATATAAAACAATGAATTGTGTTCATATGATTATGGGTAACTAAACTCCACTACTAGGGTTGTGGGAACCATGAGTGATTAACAAAGTATGAATACTAAATAAGCAATTATTGAATAGTATTTTGCATGCATTGATAAATCTTTCGTTTAGAAGTCTTTTTAGCGGTTGCAAACGTTAAAACTCACCTTGTTGCCACCTGCTGGACCAAGGAGGTAGTTCATAAGAAAAGAATTATCAACATAGATTTAGTGTGATACTATCTAATAGTCTAGTGTCGATTGGTGCAAAGTAATAACTAAGACAAACATCGATGTGATGTCTAATATGAGGTAAAGTTAAGGGTTAGTAAATTATACATACGTAGCCGGACTAAGGTGCGGGGTGAAATTCTCTAGATGTCGGACCAAGGATTTAGAGATACCTAACCTATAACTTTTCATGTAGTACACTAGGAAAGGATTGCTATTACTAGGATTACTGTGTTATTAGCTTGTGGGGAACACATATACCCTAGTTAATTCTCTCATCTTGATAACAACCAAAATTGGCTTTTGTTTACTGAATTCTTACAATTTATTTCACAAATTTCCCCCCTTTAATTACGTGTTTCTGGAAGTAATTTGACTAAACGAATATAATTGTTGATTAAAGTTAAGTCTAAACCATTTTCCTCGTGGGATCGACCCTAACCCATAAGTTGGGTTCTTTACTTGATAACGATCTCTTATGCTTCTTTAGGGAGGTGTAATTTGAGCGTATCAAATTTTGGCACCGCTGCTGCAGCACATCCAGCCTTGGATGCTAAAGTTGATAGCAGAGTCAGAGGCCCGAATTGAGAAAAGGGTGGCAAAACAGACAGAGCAGCATATCCAAGCAGCTCATAAACGTCTGGATGCATTTGAGTTGAGGGTTCTGGCCCGACCAGACCCCGACACCGATCTTTCCTCCACCCGAGCGGAGTTGGCTAGTCTTCGAGCTGATGTGAATGCAATTCTTGAGATTCCTGCGAATAAACTAGAGCATGCACCGACGGTATTGGCTGAGGATACCATTCTTGATTCCTTATTCAGGGTGGACGCAAAGACACAGCCCGATCCCACCCGTGCTCGTGGCAAGAGGCACCGGTCTAGTCACCCTTCTAAGACCATCGATGATGCTCAAACTAGAAAAAAATAGCGTAAGAAGGAGGAGCAGGCTAGGAGAGCATCAATATTAGATGAGGAGTTGCGCTAGAAAAGAGCGCTTGAGGCTGCTGCTGGGGAATCAAGTTCTGTGCCCGTGAGGATTGATGTGAGCACCATTGATGGTGGAGGTAGAGTGGTGGATAGCACTACTGATGGTGCTGTCCTTATTGATGTGGGCACTACTGAGGTTGACCCAAGTATAGTTCCAGCGGGCTCTGGGAAACCGAACCCACCCATTTTTTGATGAGTCTTCGGCGCTATGCGCCACAGGTTTGTTTCACCCAATCCATTATCTTTTACTGTTTTTTGTATGAATTGGGGACAATAGCATCTATTTTTGTTGGGGGTGGGGTAAATGGATTGTGAGTGATAGGGTGAGGTCTGAGTAACCCAACTCATAAATCCTCTCTTAGGGTTTTCTTGCCTGTATTATTTTTCCCCAAGATACTGTTTAATTTCTATTGAACCGGCATGTGTTAGGATCGTATGTGTAAAGCATTAAAAAGAACGAAGCATGATGGCTTATGAAAAATGATACTCGTCCAAAGTTTTTGATGTGTGCTAGAATTTGTAGGCTAAGATAAGTTGAACGTGTTGACTCTGAGTATGACATGATAATGAATCAACTTGTTGGCATGACTTAAGCTAAAATTTGAACTGGGTAATCTGATAATCTGATAATGAAACTATGTGCCAAGAGTGTGTGAGAATAGTTGATTGTTCAAACAGTTTTTGTTCCAATCTAGCAATTGCTCGGTTAGTCCTACTAAGACAATCTACTCTATAGGCTAGGAAGTGATCATAGACCCTTGTTCTGATAAGCCAACAAATTGCCTAAAAGAACAATCCAACCAAATGAAATAAATGCTCCCTTTGATCCAAATGCTTTGAGCCTAAATTAGACCATTTATTTCTAAACCCCTAACTCACCTTCCCATAATCTACTATGTTGGCGCCGGTCCCTCCTTGGACATGTGCACCTCAACTTAGGCCAAAAGCCTAAGTTGAGGGTGGCTAATGTAAAAAGTAACTTCAATCTTGGCCCTGATCCGATATCGGTTATGGTGCACCTCAACCAATGGAAAATCCATAAGTTTAGGGTGGTTATGAAAGTGGAAACCAAAAAAAAAATGGGTATGAAAAGAGTTTGATGTTGAAAAAGAGAAAATAAAAAGAGAGAAAAGGATGTGATTTGTTGAAAGCTAAATAAAAGAACAAGACGCAAGACAAATATGAAAGTGAAAAATAAAGAGCTACAAAGTCTAAAGTCACATCCATGGTTGAAGAAAATCAAGGGAAAGAACGTATAACGATAGGATGGGAAAATAATAGGGCAAAAAGAGATTGAAAGACTAGTGTAATGACAAGGAGGGCAAAAAGTAACTAAGAAATACCTAAATGTACCACACCTGACCCTGAGCCTACATGACAAGCCAAGAAAGTCCTATAGTGATCCTAAAATCAAGTTTGGAGAGTCTAAGCAGTGAAAATAAGGGTAAGCCTATGGTATTGAGCACTAATTGTACTTGAAGTTACTTCTGAGTGTGAGTATTGAATAAATCCTCGTACTCAGAATCAGATTCATTGTGAAAAAAAAGAAGAGGATTTCATTTGAAGTCATTGTCGGAAAGCTGGTACCTTAGTGATAGTGAAACACTGTATGTTGTATGTTGGTTAGTCTATCATTGTCATATTTTGATCCACATGAATTAGCTTGTCGAGTCTAAGAGAACATATTTTGCACCCGAAAAGAGAGTTGGGGTAAAGAGCCATGTGATTGCTTGTGCTTCAAATGCTTGCTTCTATACAAGTGTCGTTTAGAGTCTTAGTGCGTCCCTTGAGGACAAACAACAAATTTAAGTTGAGGGTGTTGCTATACTGTGAGTTTACGGTATTTTTAATACATTTCACTTAAGAGATGTGTGTGTCTAGGGGCTTTTTGTATTGGTTTTTAAGTGTTTTTATCATGATTTACATGAAAGAAGTTTAGGCGCAAAAGTAAAGAGACAGTTGAAAGAAATGCAGAAAAGGGTATCTACGGAGGTGATCTACGGATCATAGGTCTATTAACACTCTGTAGATGGTGATCGTAGATCAGCAGGGCAAGGTACTGCTGAACCGTAGAAAGTGACTGCGAGGGTTCCAGTACCTGATTTTCGGAGAATTCTAAGTATGGAGCTATGGAGAGGGACCAATGGATCGTAGATCGATCTATGGTCCGTACTGGTGGTCCGTCGTTTGCTTCAGAGAAGCTGAGTTTTGGAAGCTTAAATATTTTCTAAGTCCTAGCTGACGGAATGGACTCACGGACCGTAGACGGTCCGTGAGTCAGTCTCGTGGAATGAAAACGCATGCCTGAACAAACTTTCCTTATTTTGTTTCCCTTTTAATTTAGGACTTGTTTTCTATAAATAAGGCATGTAAACCTCATTTTTAGGGGTTAGAATTTATTATTTTTATTCTAGTTTTTGGCTTTGGAGATTAACTTGCAACTTTAGCAATTCTTTATTTCCTAAGTTAATTTTGAAGGTTTTGGTTTTGAAATTCAAGTAGAAATTTTGGGTTTGTTATTCTCAATTACGTAAGTTCATAATTCATTTATATAAAACAATGAATTGTGTTCATATGATTATGGGTAACTAAACTCCACAACTAGGGTTGTGGGAACCATGTGTGATTAACAAAGTATGAATAGTAAATAAGCAATTATTGAATAGTATTTTGCATGCATTGATACTTCTTTCGTTTAGAAGTCTTTTTAGCGGTTCCATACGTTAAAACTGGCCTTGTTGCTACTTGCCGGACCAAGGAGGTAGTTATTAAGAAAAGAATTATCAACATAGATTTAGTGTGATAACTATCTAATAGTTTAGTGTCGATTGGTGCGAAGTAATAACTAAGACAAACATCGATGTGATGTCTAATATGAGGTATATGTAAGGGTTAGTAAATTATACACACGTAGACGGACCAAGGTATGGGGTGAAATTCTCTAGATGCCGGGCCCAGGATTTAGAGATTCCTAACTTATCACTTTGCATGTAGTACACTAGGAAAGGATTGCTATTACTAGGATTACTGCGTTATGAGCTTGTGGGGAACACATATACCCTAGTTAATTCTCTCATCTTGATAACAACCAAAATTGACTTTTGTTTACTGATTACTTACTGAATTCTTACAATTTATTTCACAAATTCCCCCCCTTTAATCATGTGTTTTCGGAAGTAATTTGACTAAACGAATATAATTGTTGGTTAAAGTTAAGTCTAAACTATTTTCCTCGTGGGATCTACCCCAACCTATAAGTTGGGTTCTTTATCTGATAACGATCGGTTATGCTTCTTTAGGGAGGCGTAATTTGAGCGTATCATACGCCTTGTTACATCTAGGGTGTACCCCTAGGTCGTAACAAAGAGATTATGAATGTCTCCTTTTCAATCTATGTAGGTTCTTTAGGATTACTTTGATAGTGAAGTATCAATGATTATTATATTATTGTTGTGTTGATTGAAAGGTTATTCTCATTAACACATAATGAACATGATGTGAAATGTTTTATCACATTGAATGGTTCTTGGTTGAAAGGCTTGCTCACCTAAAATGAATATAAGTTCAAGGACAATGAGAATATAAACATGAGGTGATTACCCATGTAATGATATGCTAAACATGAGGTTATTATCCATTTATTGAGATTATAAAAATGTGGAGATTACTCATGTCATATGTTGATAAAGTGAGGTTACTTACCTTAATACATATAAATTCTAGAACAAGGAAAGAGGTAAGTACTCATTAGCCTTTACAAAATGATGTTGAGGCGAATACCAATGTCTTATCAAGTTTGACATGGTGGAGAATACCTATGATCCCCTAAAATGGACATGGAGGCGAATACCTATGATCCCCTAAAAAGGAAAGCAGGCCAAAACTAAGGATCCTTATACAATGATGTGGAGGTGAATACCTATGTCATATAATAAAATGAGCATGGAGGCGAATACCTATGACCATACTAATAAGGCAAGAGGTAAATCCCAATTAGCCTTTATAATAGGTATAGATGTCAATCCCCATGTCTCGAAAGGTAAAACATGAATAATGTGAAATATGTAAGAAGAATGAATTATTTGGAATTGTTACTAGATTGGCCTCAGATGAAAAGTATGACTAGTGGTGATTCCCCTTGTCTATGGGAGATGATCTAAGATCAGAACCAAGAAGATGAACTTGAAGGATGGCCCAAGGTGGTCTACTTTGTTAAGATAGATTTGTGGGGGATTGCCCATGTTTTGGTTAAAATATGCTAGAGGTTACTTATGAAGTACTCCTTTTTATGCCCTAATGATTTAAGTGTATTAACTATGTTTATGAAGTATGTTGTTATCTCTCATGTTAGTGGCTTATATCTTATGTCAACTAATGCTTATGTTATGCCTATGTTTATGACTTAATCAAGCTATTATATCTTATGTTGACTAATACTCTTGCATACATTCTTTTCAAATATAGGGTGAGACGATATTGACTTCCATCCCCGTGGCCAAGATCTTCGTATAAGAAAGGATTGAAATTTTGGTGAGTCCTCATAGTATTCTAGGAGATAGCCACAAAGTTCTTATGTCCTTCATTTTATGTATAGAATATTGTATGTGATGTGTCCCAAAGATATTCATATACTAGATTGTTTGAGAGAAAGTGTAATAGACTCTCTCTAGTTTTATAAAAGACTTCGATGTTATTGAAAATATTTTAAAATTCCTCATCATTTCTATTAATTTGTGTTATGATATGTTAAATAATTTGTATGAGGTCTCTCGAGATCTTATATAACTTGTTACATCTAGGGGGTACCCCTGGGTCATGACAAACTTGTTAATCAGAGCACGTGGTTAAGAATAATTATAGGATCTCTCAAAAGCATGTCTAGTCTGTCTTATTCATAAGTGTGGAGCGCGCCACATTTATGAATGAGAAGCTATTAGTTGCTTAGAAAATATCACTTCTTCATTACTCTAAGTCGTGCCATAGAGTTTAACGCTATAAAGCCTTTCTCGTAATTGTTACCCAATGGTCTTCAGGATATGGCTACTACAAGGGATAATACTAGAAGGAATGAGGAAGGCAATGTGGATCAAGAAGCTCCTCCACAATCTCTGATTGACCCTATAGCAGAGAATGTGACAAATGCGGAGTTTAGGACGACTTTGCAAGTGTTGGCTCAAGCCATGAAGGCCCAAGCCATTAGATAGGTGGTAGCCCCCGTGAACCCAAATGTGGGTACGACGGCGTTAAGAGTGAGGGACTTTATGAGGATGAACCCTCCAGAATTTTATGGGTACAAAGTTTAGGAAGATCCTCAAGAGTTAATCGATGAGGCTTATAAGGTACTTTATTTTACGGGGGTGACTCCGGTAGAGAAGGTGGAATTGGCTGCTTATCAATTGAAAGGTGTTGCTCAAGCGTGGCACAACCAATGGAAAGAAGCAAGACCGGTAGGAGATGGTCTCGTAGAGTGGGAAGTGTTTATATCTGCTTTCCTTGATAGGTTCTTTCCCATTGATATGATGAAAGTAAAGGCGCAAGATTTCATTAACCTGCGTCAAGGATGTATGAGTGTGAAGGATTATGCCTTAAAGTTCACTCAATTGTCTAAGTATGCTCCAATGATGGTGGCGGATTCTAGGGAAAAGATGAATAAGTTTGTGATGGGTATATCTGACATGGTGGCTAAAGAGTGTTGTATCGCCATGCTCATTGGTGACATGAACATCTCTCGTCTTATGGTCCATGCACAACAAATTGAGGAGGGGGAAATAAAGGAAAAGTCTAGGGAGTAAAATAGGTCTAGAATTGATGATAATAATTACCCTCCAGAAAGGTTCGATGGACATGGTTGCCCTAGGCTTAGACAAAAGTTCCCTAGCCAAGGGCAATCAAATACTCCTAAGTTTAACCAAGAAAGGGTGTCTAACCCTAAGCCTCAAGGATATGGTAGTGGGGTCTTATTGCCAAGGTGTGATAAGTGTGATAGAAGGCATGCGGGTGAATTCCTAGCGGGTTCCAATGTTTGTTTTGGTTGTGGCAAGCTTGGCCATAAGATAAGGCATTGTCCTATAGTTTCTAGAAATAAAGGAGACGATAGTCATTGTCGGTCTCCACCTTACCCTTCATCTAGTCCAATAGGTTCTGGTGCGAGTGCTCCAAAGGCAAAATGGTTCTATTCACTCAAAGTTTGAGCTGAACATGAGTGTCTTCCAAATGTGGATCCCGGTATGTTTAAAGCTTCTTAATTAGATGTTTATGCTTATCTAAATTTTGATGTCATAATTGTGATTGTTTGGTTGCACTCCTATTATGCTTCTCTTTGATTGTAGAACCCATGTAGTCAAATTGTTAGTTTCCGTATGACTCTATTCGAGTTTGGAAGGGGGAAAATCTATGCCATAGGTTTGGGTTATTAATTGTCTTAAAGATGACTTTTGAGGGGTGCATGTACTACCTAGTTAAGGTGAGAGAGATATATTCAAGTGTTGAGCAACTTCGAAGGGTTACTTACCTTTTTAAGATTGACCTTAGGTCGAGTTAGCACCAAGTGAGGGTGAAAGATGATGATGTCCCGAAGACGGATTTTAGAACCCGATATGGTCATTATGAGTTTTAGGTAATGTCGTTTTGTTAGTAGATTCTAACAAGGGTGGTGTTATCGTTTAAGATGGTTCCGGATCAAATTTTCTTGTTAGATGTTGATTTAACGTTTCATCAGACACACCTCATAGAATTATGGGTGTAAACGATCATTAAGCAGTATAAAACCCAATAAATGAGTTGGGGTCAAACCCACAGGGAGTGGTACATTTTCAAAGTTCAGTTATGAAGTACAAATAAGATCTAAAGAGGTATAGGAATAGATATTATCGGAAAAGACATGAAACAAATTAAAAGGGTTGACACGAATGTCAGATTGGGGATTTTTGTTTGCAATCATCAACTACAACGCAGTCAAACAATGATAAAATAACAATATGGAGAGGAATTCTCGGAATGTGATCGATTATAGGAAAAAAATTCTATATGGGTACTTGAAACTACTATTGAATAACTAAATATTAGTGGGTAGGCTAGACTATGATTGAAATAGCCTTGTCTCGATAAACTATTCCGCTTCAAGCGATTTCATTCGAACATCAACAAGAATAGCTATAAAGAACAGCCCACACCTTAATTCATCGACTTCTCTCAAGCTAGATGGGTAGGATTGGGTTTAGGATTCACTCTCTCGAACTTAACCCATATCAATCGAATACATACCATTAATCACAAGCCTTAGTTTCAAACTTCTCTCTCGACCAAGCTAAGAACACAAAATTAGAACTGGATTTGCAACTACAATTGATAAATTAAACCTCAACTAGTGATTAAACTCACTTTAATATAGCATTTAAACTAGTAATTAACAATACCCATATGCTAATTCAACCCAAAATCACATGATCACACCCTAAGAATTGGGGTTTTCTCTAGACATTATAAAAAGGTAAAAATAGTTACCGAATTGATTATCCATAAACTGGCAAAGAGTGATTTCGTCTTTACAATGCTCTAATTTGATGAATCTCGAAGACCCACTTCCAATTTCTAAAAAGTGAATTTCATCAATCCTTCAAAGCTAAGGTAAAACTCTAGAGAAAACTCTCTCAAGATACTCAAAAATTAATCATAGGATCTAAGATAGATGATTAAAAATGATACTAAACTTAATGTTCAAAAACGTATTTATATTCTCCAAAAATGTGCTACGAAGAGTCAATCGGTGAAGTAAGTCGGGCTTGCCGAACCACTCGACGAGCCGCCCTTGATCTCATCCAACGCCTTTTTTCCTTGTCATTCCACATCTTTGGGTTCTGTAACTTTAGGCGATCTATCACTGCATTGCAGAACTACTCGGCGATGCACTGACTGCTCCTTCTTGTCGCCGATTTGGTTTCTTCCCTCAGGGCTGGCACAGTGGAAATTTAGGCAGTGGAATTGGCCCTTCGGTGTTCGCCAAACGCTCTTGGTGATCACCAAGCTTGCCTTTCCTCAATTGTTCAGTTTGTTTTGTTACTTTTTGCATGTTAGTGTCCTTGCATTGTTCCTCAATCCATGTACCTAAAAATCAAGGATTTTTCATCAGTTTATGGCACAAAATAAGCATTTCAAGAAACTAAATCTATATAAACAAAACCTTAAACGATCCTGAATCTCGGACTCATCAACACCCCCAACTTAAACTTTTGCTTGTCCTAAAGTAAAACTCAAGTTCAGCAGTTCAAAAAGGATATCTCAAACAGTGCTACAAATGATTCAACATGAATGCTCACAACAAAACTCAACTACTCATGCAATGATCAATTGTGCAATCAAAGATTCAAGTTGTGACTTCACAATTACCAAAGATTCCCAAGCTCACAACATTCGCTTCAAATGTAAGTTCAAGCTCAACAAAGGTACTAAAATGCCCTCACAAAGAAGACAATTCCATACTCACACACAATGTCTCAACAAATTATAGTTTCAGAATCACATACGAATCTGACACTTAGAAAGATGAAGACATGCATGACTTCACCCATAGGTTTGCCCTTATTTTCCAAGCAACATTTCTTTCATCTCTCTCAAGATCAAAAAGGTCTTTTCAAGGCTTGTAATAGGGCTGAGTGTAAATGTATGGTAATTTAGGCTCACTGTCAGCTACCATCATGAAATGTGGTTTGAACAACACTTTATTCCTTTTCTTCAACATTTTAATCATGCTCATAATTCACCCCATTATTCAACTTCCAATGGACTACCGGACACCCCCTTTCTTTAGCAACTTTCACAACTTTATTTCATAACTTTTTCATTCTTTTTCGTTTACTTTCTTCTTTTCTCCTTTTTTATGGAAGGGCTCCATCTTTTTTTAAGACCATGACTCAAAGAGGAATTTTTACACTTATTGATTTACCTTCTCTTTTCACCACACCCCAAACATAGGCTTTTGGCCTAAGTTGGCTATTCAAACAAAGAAAACTTCATGAGAGTTCACGGTGAATGGATAAAGAGGGGTCACAATTATTCAAGTTTCTTCCCAGAAAAGGATAAAGCTCAAAGGTGTTCAAGCAAGGTTCACACACCTCACAAGGTTGGCCACAAAAAGAGGTATATTATCAAAAAAAATTCACTCATCAAAATTGTTGCCTAAGATTACTTCAAGAGCTTGCATCACTTAGTCAACCGGACCAACTTTGAAAATTCTAGGTGTCACCACACACAATGTTCAAGGTATGCTCATCACACAAGGCATTGGCACCAATATCAAACGAGACTCATTCGAGCTAGTGTGCAATGTTCATTACAAGAGACTTCATTCGAAAACTTACTAGTCACAACGAGAAGTAAAAAGTCAATACATTGGCTATGCAACTTCATTTGGCCTCATCGTAGTCGCACATTCATTTCGTTCAATTAATAGCACTATTCAAGTCATCGGTATTGATCATAACAATACTCAAATTTGCACAAGAACAGTCACAATCACACAAAAGATGTGGCACAAAAATTTTCAAACACCATTTCCATTCAAAATAAGGAGCCACAAGCTAAAATATCCACAAGATAGAATCAACACACAATTTATATACATAAAATGTAATCACAAGAGGTAGGTATTGAAATACCTCACCCAATCACAAAAGAAAAGCAGTTGTCCACAAATGCAACTAAAAACATAAAATCACAACAACAACAGAGAGGGAGGTAAAGAATGGACCTGTCTATTTAGTCGTTCCATCTATCAGGGCATCAATGCCCGATGCCACACTATGATCTTAAGCATTAGTGCCCAGGGCAACATGAACATTGGCTCTACTAGAGCCTATCATGGATGTATCTGTCAATGAAATCTGCAAGAATGAATGCACCATAGCCTCCTCAACCTCTGTCAGACCCTTATATCTGGTTTTCTCTTGAAGGCCGAGATTCTCCTGATCAATCTCTGCCTTAGACTCGGCAGCACCCACCTTATCAGCTCGAACCTCATCTCCGGTGGTAGCTGGAGGCACATCAGAATCATCGGGCATATCATGGATTTCCACGGTCCTAAAAATCATCGACATATCTGTGGTCTTCAGCTGATCCACATCATTTCTCAACTCAACAATTGTGGCCTTTAGGGCTGTCACCTAAGGATTGGATATGTGACCTCTCTCACACACCTTTATCCTTGCCGGAGGGCATCAATAGACTCTCTTAAAGATGTCACAACAACAGTGAGAGCTATCTCACTCATCCCAGGGACTACATCCTCTAGCATGGAGGCACTCATATAAGCAGAATGGTCTAGATGTCCCATCCGTAGTATCACAGCCTGGGTGAGTGGAGGTCGGGATGCAACAACACTAGCAATAGACCTAGGAGGCAGGGGAGCGGTAGAATTCATAGTCATAAAAGGGGTAGTGCTAGAGATACCTGAAGGCCCAATGGCCAGAGTAGGAAATATTGCCTCTGCAGGCAAGGTCTCAATGTCCCCCACTGGGGATGAATCCACCAGGGCTACCTTCTTCTTCTAAGCCTCATCCTTCAATTACTCAGCCTCAATGTGTCGGATGTCGGTAGAGGTGGTTGGAATCACTTCCATGGCTTTTTCTCATCTTAGGGTACTCGGGCTCGTCTGCATAACTCAGTGATCAGCACCACGAATGGGAGCAATGTCTGACGCTGCCTGGCTCTCATGGCCATCTCGTGGCCAACGATCATACCCAAATTGAGGAACTTCCCAGCAATGATAGAGCCAATACATGCCGCCTTAGTATGGCGGAGGATAGACTCATTCTGGGACTGCATGATTGTGGTGTTGATAAATCCAAACTAGTACCTCACCGCCACATTTAGAACCTTCTTCTCTATTGGCACTCTGGCCTCAATCCACCAAGGATTATCATATGAAAGGAGAAGAGCCAGCCAAGTTTTCATGTCCTCTAGTGAAATTGTCTTGATCATACTCTAGTAGTAATCATCAATATTCTTTGTACACTCCGCAACTGCATTGATATCGTTATTGTCACACTTCAGTTTCTTGCCTTAGAAAACCACATAGTCTACTGGCTTGAAGGTAGAGGGCTTCCTCTTTCCTTGTGACACTAAGTCTCCATAGGTAGTGTAAAACTCCTGTACCAAATTAGGAATATACGGGCCCCGGGGTTTAGTGAAGATCTCAAACTTGTGGGACTTGAGGTTACGCTAAATATTTGAGTATCGGTATATCACACCATCTATAGATAGACTCTTCTCCTCAATGATAGTCCTCAGTCCCCCGGCCTTGAGTCAATTGAGAGACCGAGGAGGAGGATCCTATGCAGTTGGTGATATGACTACATGTTGATCTGGGAGTGGAGAAGGAGTAGCGGTCTGAGGCACCCCTATCATAGATGGATTTTAGCTCTCAGGGCCAATAGCAATTGATCGTCCTCAAGTTCAGAGATGACGGCCTGAGGATCCCGTGATTCCCTTCACTTTCAGAAGTGGTGCGGTGACTCGCATAGACTCCCTCACTGTCGAAGTTGACCTCCGGCGATGTAGCTGTGGGATCCTGCCCTTTCCTTCTTCCTTCCCACCTATGGTAGGAAGTTTTGTCGCCTTTAGTTTGGATGCAGCTGCATCCTCATTTATTATGATTCATCTTGCCTGTGTGCGGGGTGACATGTGTCATCCAACTACTTTTGTTCTAGCCATATCTGCAAAACACGTCAAATAGAGTTAGAAATAATCCAACAAAATATGCAGAATATAGGTTGCAGAAAGAATCGCCAAACTGATCGGCCAGTCACTTTAGCGAGCTAGATCGGGGTCGCCAAAAGGACTGGCTTGAAAATTTCTTAGAAAAATGCAAGTTGGCGATGTGCAGGGCCCTTTGGCAAACCGCCAACATCACTCAGCGAACTCATACTAGCTCACCGAAATTAACAATGTGTTTTAAGGGTTAGGGTCGCAGAAAGGGCGATTAAGGTAGACTTTGGAGGAATCACCGAGTGAACTCGGCGAGCTCAGGCTTCCCGCCAAAAATTATAGACTCTAATCTAGTGAAAACACAAAATTAAGGGGGATCAAGGGGAACGTTGGCGAACCGCCGGGTGGTTTGGCGAGCTCGACCCAGGTCGCCAAATTGCCCAACGTGCCAAATTTTAACCCCGTTTCCCAAATTAAAGCCAGCAACCCCTGAAAACAAAATCAAAGTGCACACTTATTCAATTAGGCTTAGACCCATTCGACCCATGCCACCGAAGTAGTCAGACTTCCCCTGGTTTAGCCGAAATTGGCCATTTGATGCTTTTTTCCCTTAGAATGACGTCAAACGCTCTATCATTGGGTAAAGTACGTAATTTAGCACAATTTGGGGTTACTCGGATTTCCCCCAACTAAACCAGACAAATATTTACCTCAACCCAATAATTTACGATTAATTTTAATGTACAAAACTCGGGAAATAAATATTTTAAGCAATTAGGCAAGATTACGAAACTAAAATGGGCAAACGAAAACATCAAACACACTTTCAGCACAGGTCCAGCATGCGACAACAATTTTTTTCCAAATGCATTCGAGTTCAACTACAAATAAAGATTTCAGGGTTCGGAAAACTAACCTTTAAGTCAAAATAAGAGTTTGAAATGCTAGGCGACAATGTAATACAACTCCGAGCACGAGATCAAGAGAAAAATTTGATAAAAATGGGAAAATTTTAAAGTCTAAAGTACGGGTAAGAGAGTACGCTGCTTAAAAATGAGGGAATATGAAAGATTTGAAAGTTTAAACTGTTTGGCCTTTTAAAACCATTCAGTTCGCGGCCCTTTCGGTGGTATTAGTCATCCTCGCTGAACCACTCGGCGATCCACCGAGTTGTGACTGACATCGCCGAGTTTTACAGGACCTTCAGTTAATTTGGAAGTCCAAACGGAGACTAAAGTCGGGCTCGCTGACCTTCTCGGTAACTCGTCGACTCGTCCATGGGTCCGCTGAGTTTTAAAGACTCCCACCTGTGAGTTTTGTGGGTCCAATAGCTGTCCAAGTTGGGCTCGCTGACCTCTATGGCGAGTCGCCGACTGGACTCTTGGCTCGCCAACCTACATTTTTCAAACACATTCCACACTTCAACCTGCATAATCAACACCCGTTATTCCAAAAACAAATATAAAGTAATAAAAACTTGGGTTGCCCCACAAAAAGCGTCTTAGTTAAGGTCGTGGCACGATAGAAGTACCAATTTCAAGCTTCATTCTTGGAATTTTCCATAGTATCACTAGGCAACCCTCCTTGTTGTCTTGGGTTAAGATGTAAAGAAATTTTACCCATTTGGGTCTCCAACTACTTGATAAAGACGGAATGAGAGGTCACCGTCTGGCTGAGAATCGATGCATCTCCCTTCATTTCCTTCAAAACTTTATCGAACCCTTTAACCTTATTGAGAATATGCGAGAGCATATCCTCAGTCCGTCAACCCTCAGAATCTTAGGGATTTTAAAGTTCCTGGGGAGGAATATATCTATCGTTCTCCCCTTCTCTTTCCTTCAGAGTGGCATTACGATCACACCACTATCTATCGTGGTCTCTCCAGCCCTAATCTCTATCCAACCTTGGTTTCCACCCAGCCTTGGGTAGTTAGCACGAAAGCCTCCTTCTTGGTTGGCTAGGAAGTTCACTTCCTCGTTGTACAACGTTTCAAATTTGGCCTCTTTGGGGCTTACACCACCAACACCGACATCATTAACACTCCTCGTACCAGCACCGATGACCTTCTTGGCCAAGATGTCCAGCTGGGTTATCATCTTTGCCATGTTTTGGTCTCTCTCTTGATCTTTTTCAATCTGCTCCTTTGTCAATTAATAAGTAAGAGGATAGATTTGATCTTCGCGGGTGTACCACGCCTGTTTTATCTTGGTCATGCCATCAAAGAGTTGGGCTGCTAGTACATAAGGTTGTTGCATTAAACCTCATAGAGAAAGTTGATTAGCCACTCTCTTGTTCACCGAGTCAAGGCTACTGTAGAAGTATTGCAACAGTACATTATTGGGCAGTCCATGAGTTGGGGAATGCAACGCCATCTTCTTAAACCTTAGCCATGTCTCATGGATTGGCTCACCCTCCTAGCTCTTGAATTTTTGAATGTTGTCCCGAAGAGTCATCATCTTCGAAGGGGGAAAGAATCACACTCGGAATGTAGTAATAAGTTCATCCTACGAAGTGATAGAATCTCTTGGCAACTCAGCCAAGCACTTACATGCTTCTCCCATTAGAGAAAATGGGAACAACCTCAGCCGAACCGATTAATGAGATATGTTCTTAATAGAGAACGGTCCACAAACATCAACAAAATTCCTTATATGCTCATGGGAATCCTCATGAGCCAGCCCACCAAATAAACCATTCACTTGTAGGAGCTACAACATGGTGCTTGTGATGTGAAACACAGTGTTTCCTTCAGCTAGAGGCAAAAGAATGGCACCAACACTACCTATTTGTTAGGGTCATTGTCATTCGGTTCATTGACGTCATTGAGATTCCCGATGACATCTTGCTAGCCCACTTGGCTACCATTGCTTCCATTGACACTCATTTCCTCCTTTGTTTTAACACAAGCAACAAAAACCAAAACCAAAAGTACGTAGATTCAACTATAACTAAGAAGAACACAATTCAACTTCACCAAAAGAATTTCAAACAACATCACTCCCAAGCAATGGCGCCATTTTGATTTAACATTTCAAGCACACCTCATCCAATTCTAGTTGTCAACGGTCATAACTCAGTATAAAACCCAACTAAATGAGTTGGGGTTGAATCCCACAGGAAGCGATGCGTGTTTCAGATTCAATTAGGAAGTATAAATGTAGTCTAATCACCCATAGGAATAGAAATTATCGATCAAAAACATAATTAAGTAAAGGGGTGACACGAATGTCAAATGGGGTTTTTAGGTTTAGTTAACAACTACAAACAGTCACAAACACTAGATATAAACAATAATGAAACGTATTCTTAGGATGTGATAGATTATAGGAAAATATAGGAATATGGGTAATTGCAAATATTAGTAAATAGCTAGATATTAGTGAGTAGGCTAGGCTATAAGGGAGGTAATTTTCTCTTGAACAATTACCCCAAATCAGGTGATTTCTCTCGAAAATCAACAAGCATGCAAATTAAGAGCAGCCCACACGTTAATCCATTTACTCTCTCGAGCTAAATGTGTGGGATTGGGTTTAGGATTTACCCTCTCAAACTAAACACAGATCAATCCAATACCCACAAACTATCAATAAAAAACCTTAGTTCTAAAAATTTTCTCTTGAGCAAGCCAAGAACACAAACATAAAACTATATTTGCAACTATAATTCTTAAATTAAACCATAATTAATGATTAAACTCACTTTTAAATAGCATTTAAACTAACAATTACCAATACTCATAAACTAAATTTGCCCATAATCACATGATCACACCCCAAGAATTGGGGTTTTAGCTAGACATTATAAAACGGTCAAAACAAATACCAGATTGATTATCCATCAACTGGGTAAGAGTTATTTCGTCTTTACAATGCTCCAATTTGATGAATCTCAAAGACCCACTTCCAATTTCTCAAAAGTGAATTTCTTCAATCCTTTAAAGCTAAGGTATAACTCTAGAGAAAACTATCTCAAGATACTCAAATATTAATAATAGGATTTGAGATAGATTGATTAAAAATGATACTAAACTAAATATTCAAAAACGTATTTATTGTAGCCAGAAAATGTGCTACGAAGAGTCAATCAACGAAGTAAGTCAAGCTCGTCAAACAACGCGACGACCTTCCCTTTGACCTCATCCATCGCATTTTCTCCTTATCATTCAGAATCCTTGGATTTTGTAACATTAGGCGATCTATCACTGCATCACAAAACTACTCGGTGATGGAACTGGCTGTTTGGCGATTCACCAAATGTTCTTGGCGATCACGAGCCTTGCCTTTCTTCAATTTGTTAGTTTGTTTTGTTCCTTTTTGCACGTTAGTGTCCTTGCTTTGTTCCTAAAATTCAAGGATTTTTCATTAGTTTATGGCATAAATTAAGCATTTGAGGACACTAAATCTATATAAACAAAGCCCTAAATGAGTCCCAATCTCGGACTCATCAATTATCGACTACAAAGCAGTCAAATAATAATAAAATATCAATATGGAGAGGAATTCTCATGATGTGATCAATTATTGGCAAATTTCACTATATGAGTAATTGAAACTACTAATAAATAGCTAAATATTAGTGGGTAGGCTAGACTATTAGTGAAATCTTGAACAACTATTTGGCTTCAAGCGATAACTTTCGAACTTCAATGAGCATTACAATTAAGAACAACCCACACCTTAATTCATCCATTTCTCTCACACCAGATGGGTAGGATTGGGTTTGGAATTGACTCTCTCAAGCTGAACCCATATCAACCCAATACATACAAACAATTTATCACAAGCCTTAGTTTCAAACTTCTCTCTCGAGCAAGCTAAGAACACAAAATTAGAACTACATTTGCAACTACAATTCATAAATTAAACCTCAGCTAGTGATTAAACCCAATTCAATATAGAATTGAAACTACTAATTAACAATACCCATACGCTAATTCAACCAATAATCACACGATCGCACCCAAGAATTGAGGTTTTAGCCAAGCATCATAAAAAGATAAAAACAATTACCAAATTAATTATCCATCAACTGGGTAAGAGTATTCAAGCCTTTACAATGCTCCAATTTTATGAAAATTAGTAACCCACTTGCAAAATCTTTAAATTGAGTCTCAAAGAGCCTTCAAGTCTACTAGGAAACTCCAAAACTTCAAAGAAAACTACTCTAAAGATGGTAGCAAGATCTCTCCCCATTGTGTTCAATTTATAGTTCAAAGTCCTATTTATAGTCGCTTAAATTTAGCCACGAAGGGCCATTAGGCGAGGTAAGTCGGGTTCGTCGAGTGGTTCGGCAAAATGCCCTATGGCCTCCCCTATCTACTTTATACATTGGCTCTCAGCATCCTCAAGTCTTGTAACTTTTGGTGATCAATCTTGTCATTACAGAACTGATCAGCAATTCACTGACTGCCCCTTTTGTGTCGCCGACTTGATTTCATCCCTCAGGCTAGCACATTAGAACTTTAGGCAGACTGAAGAGCTACTCGGCGAGTCACGTAGTGGTCTTGGCGATCACCAGGCTCGCCTTTCTCCTCTTCTTCAGCTTGTTTTGTTCCTTTTTGTCTGATGTTCCTAATGTTTATAATTTGGGCTTACTTGAAATGTCTCAATCAAGAAGGGTGTAGGGAGTGTGGTAAAAGAGGGAAGTTTAGTCCCCATTTATAGGCCCATGAAAGATCTTCAGCCATGTGGTTAGGGTGGTTATGAGTTAGCTTTCCCTAGTGAATTGGAATAGATATATCCGGTTTTCCAGGTCTCTAAGTTGAAATTAGTGCGTTGGAAATCCGACATCCCTTATTCCCTTAGGAGTGTTGGGAGTAGATTAATGTTCTTCCTATGAGGGAGTTTCGGTTAAGATGTTAGACCGGAAAGTTGAGAAACTGAGAACCAAACAAGAGTTCCACAAGGTTAGCTCCTTGTTTGAGGTCATGTGTGTTTAGGTGTTCGCTGTGTGATTCATGTTCATGAAATCTTTTGTTTTGAAAGAATAGTTTTAAAGATTGATGTTCCTCATATTGTTTTGCATTAAGTATGAGTTGCATATTGACTTCATGAGATGAATTGATAACATGCTTTAATTATGCTTTTTGAGAGTAAATTACATAAAGGCTCCATGAGATTGTGTTGAGCATGCTTTTGGCATGGAGAAGGTAATCCCTCCTTACAACATGATAAATATTGAAATTTCATGCATTATGGATTATTAGATGTAGTTCCTACTTCCTTGTGATGCATTGACTATGTTTGAGTTGGAGATGATGCTTCATCCTGATTTGTGTGCATTTGATGATGTTGCATGCATGATGGGATGCTACTATTGAGTTTTTACTTCCGTTAGGTATTTAGAACGACATTCGAGGACAAATTTTCCCAAGGGGGAGATAATGTAACACCTAGTAAACTAGGACGCTAAACTACAGTTTTGTGTGAAGGTTCAAGCCAAGGAAGAAGGTAAGGGCCAAGGGGAAGGGGCCAAGGCTGCCCAAGATTCCCCAAGCACAACCCCCACATTCACGACCACCACTACGGCCAATAGTGGGGACCACAGACGGTGGTGTGGTCTATGGTGGCTAAGGCAGCAGCTCTCCAAGAGGCATCTCAAGAAGGCTCACCTTCACGAGCCTCTTCACGGCCAATGGTGAAGACCACGTCTTGTGGGAAGGCTCGTGGTGATGCTTTCAACTCTTGGAGGCCAAGGATTTGTGGCCTAGAAACTGGTCCATGGACTACAAGAAGGACCACGTCCAGCTGTGAGGACCACGACTCATGGTGCCTCTCGTGAGACCTGGGCAGTAGGCTTCCAAATGAGTGCCATTTTGGGAAATTCCGATTTAAGTTAGAATTAAGTGAGGTTGTTTTGCCTAAGCCTAGTACCCCTATATAAGTTACTTTTACCCTTTAAAGTCACCATTCAAGTGATTATTTTCAAAACCCCAAAAGAATCCCAAAGTTCTTCCTCTCAAATATTTCTTTCTCTATAACTTAAAGAACAAGATAGAGTTTTAATCTTGGATCAAGGTCAAGCCTCCCATCCTCAAGATTTTTTGGGCTTTGTGATCAAGGTATTATAGATTTTAATACATAGACTTCTCTCATTCATGGAGTTCAATAGTTTGCCCCAATTGTGAAGATGAAATCCCCAATTCTAGTAAGGGTTTCTTCCAATGTTGTGGGTTATGATGAATATTGATCCAATTGAGTGGATAATTATTGTTTATGATTGTATTGATAGTAAATAATGTTTTTAGGATTAAATTAGAAGGAGCCATGCCTAACCCATGTCTAGAATGATTAAATTGAAGTAAGTGGGTTTGTGCATTGAGAGAGGGGGAATTGTGGATTTAGAGATAATCTTCTAGGATTGATGATATGTATTGTAGATTGCTTGAGAGTAAAGCATATAAATTTTAATTGAATTAGATTAAGAGTATACATGATGAACCGTGATTAGTAATGCTTGAGATTGAAGCTTATATGGTGAATTATGACTTGTAGGCTTTGAGATAGAGTTGTCTTGAGATTAAGGCATGTATGATGAATGATATTTATTATGGCTTTGAGAGTAAATCTTATTTTATAAATGTTGATTGGTAGATAGAATTGTTGTGGAAGGATTTACCTACATGATCTACCCTATGAATGCATGAGGTGATAGAATCACATGAATTATAACTAAATCCATGTCTAATGCTTGAATTCTAGATGTGTAGATTTAAGGTAGGCTTTGAACCTTGGAAGGGCAAAGTAAGAGATTATGCATGTTTCTTGATGAATCTATGTAAGTTCTTTAGGAACACTTTCAGAGTGAAGTATCAATGATTATTATATTATTGTTGTGTTTATAGAAAAGCTATTCTTGTTAATACATAATGAACATGATGTGAAAGGTTTTCTAACATAGAATGGTTCTAGGTTGAAAGGCTTTCTCACCTAAAATTAATCTATGTCCAAGGAGAATGAGAAGATAGACATGAAGTGGTTACCCATGTAATGAGATGCTAAACATGAGGTAATTGCCCATGTAATGAGATGATAAACATAGGGTGATTACCGATGTCTTGTGTTGATAAATGTGAGGTGACTACCCTTAATACATATAAATTCTAGAACAAGGCAAGAGGTGAGTACCCATTAGCCTTTACAAAATTATGTGGAGGCAAATACCTATGTCATATCATGTTTGATACAGAGGCAAATAGCTATGATCCCATAAAATGGACATGGAGGTGAATACATATGATCCCCTAAAATGGACATGGAGGGGAATGCCAATGATCCTTATACAATGATGTGGATGCGAATACCTATGTTATATAATAAAATGAGCATGGAGGGAAATACCTAGGACCATACTAATAAGTCAAGAGGTGTATCCCCATTAGCCTTTATAATAGGCATAAAGGTGAATCCAATGTCTCGAAAGGTAAAACAAGAATAATGTGAATTATATAAGATGATTGAATGATTTGGAATGTTGCTAGAGGTGATTCCCCTTGTTTATGGGAGATGATTTAAAGATGAGAACCAAGGTTATGAACTCGAAGGATGTCCCAAAGTGGTCTACTTTCTTGAGTGAGATTTCTGGGGAATTACCCATGTTTTGGTTAAAATATGCTTTGAGGTTACTTATGAAGTACTCATTTTATGCAAGATGATTTAAGTGTATTAACTATGTCTATGACTTATGTTTGTATCTCTCATGTTTATTTAATACATTTTTTACAAATGCATACTATTTCTACATTCTTATCAAATGTAGGGTCAGGCGATATGGACTTCCATCCCCGTGGCTAGGATCTTAGTAGAAGCAAGGATTGAAGTTTTGATGAGTCCTCATAACATTCGAGGAGATAACCACCATGTATTATGTATTTCATTTTATGTTTAGATTATTGTATGGGATGCATCCCAGAGATATTCATATACTAGATGGTTTGAAATGAAATGTAATAGACTTCTAGTCTTTTTATAAAATACTTTGATGTTATTGAAAATGTTTTAAAATACCGCATCATTTCTATTACTTTATGTTATGATATGCTAAGTGGCTTTTATGAGGCCTCTCGGGGTCTTATATGCCTTGTTACTTCAAGGGTGTACCCCTGGGTCATGACAAAACCCGAACTTTTGAATTGAGAATATAACATGTAAAATTTGGAGATTTTTGGATCACTATGGAGGAAATGACTCTACATGAAAATACTAACATACCTTAGTAATAAAAGCACAAAATATGGTGAACTGAGGATCTTGATGTGAAAGAAACCCTTTTTATTACATATCTTTATAGAGAGAATTTCAGGGATGAACTATGATGTAAATTAGAATTTAGGTGAAAAAGTTAGAATGGGTAGTTTTAGGGCTTAAATAACTCATATAGGGCTTATAATAAGGACTAAAAGGACATAGCTTGGGTGTTAAGTACAAAGGGGAAAGACCAAAATGACCCTAACATAAGGTGTCGTCCAGGAAGCGCCATGTCTTGCAGCCTTTAACGGGTAGGCTAACATCCTCTAAACGGGCTGTCCATGGCCCCACTAGACATTAAGGGGTCCGTCCAGGTAGCCCAAATTCTTTTCATCCGTAAACAACATGATAACTTAGTCGAAACAACTAGTGAACCCCTAAACATGTTGTTTGGCCTTCTTTTAAGTGTTTATGTCTTGTTATAGGCTTGTGAACGTGTTCGTTTACCTATATTAACTTTTTCAAAAGTTTGAAGTGTTATAAATTTTCCTCTACTACATAACCTTTAATTACATGGACTCAAAAGAAGGTAATATTTTAATGATCGAAACATTGTTAGAAAGGTTTCTAAGAGTTGAAAGATATGCTTACTTCAGTGAAAAAATTGACATTACCGAAATGATTTAATTTCTTTTTTGTTTATTATGATGCCTCATGGATCGGTCTTAGTTGTGTTTTGATGCAACATGGGAAGGTTATTGCATATTTTTGAGGCTATTGAAGGAGTATGAAAAAAATTATCCGACTAAGAACTTTGAGTTAGCGGTGGTGTTTTTAGGTTTGATAATTTTGAGGCACAGTCTTTATGGTCTTCAAGTTTGTGTGTTCACCAATCACAAGAGTTTTCAATAAATGTTTAAGCAAAATATTTTGAATCTTCACTAAATGAGATATCTTGAGCCATTGAAGGATTAACATATAAGTGTCCTTTATTAACAACGTACGGTAAATGTAGTTGGCGATGCTCTTAGTCGACTATTAATGATTAGAGTTGCTTATATTTAGGATTGTAAAAAAGAGTAAGTGAATGAAGTTTGTAGACTATATTGACTAGGTATTTTTTTGGTTGATTCAAAGGATAGTGGTATCATAGTTCCAAATTGTTCTTAATTGTTGCTTGTTTTGGATGAGAAAGCTAAGCAGGATGTTGATCCAATTATCATTGAGTTAAAGAAGTCAATTTATGAAAAAGCAATTCTATCTCCCAAGAGGGATATTGTGTTCTTCTTTACCAAGTTCATTTATGTGTTCTAAATGTTGATGAGTTGAGGAAATAGATTTTTGTTGAAACTCACAGTTCTTGGTATTCTATTCACTTGGGAGGAACTAAAATGTATCGTGATTTACGGGAGTTTTATTTGGGAATGGGATAAAAATAATATTGGGTGAATTTGTTTCTAAGTTTCCTTTTTGTCAACAAGTGAATGTTTAGCATTTAAAAATGAGAGTTTTGGGTCAAGACATTAGAATTTCCACAATGAAAAGGAAAGATATTAATATTGACTTAATTATAGTTTTACCTCATCCTCATCAGCACTATGATTTAATATGGATTATTGTGGACCGAATGACTAAGTCGACTCATTTACTTATGGTGAAGACATCTATTTTAAATGAAGACTGTTCTAGGTTACATTCCGGAAATGGTGAGGTTGCATGGGGTGCCTCCATACATTATCATAGATAAAGATACTTAGTTTAGATCTCAGTTCTGAACGTAATTGCAGAAAGGTCGTGGAAATCAAATAATGTTTAGTACAACATTTTATATTCAGATCAATTACCAAGCCGAGCGTACTATTAACACTTTTGAGGATATTTTTAGAGCTTGTGTGATAGACATTAAGAGTAATTGGGATGACTTGCCTTAGATTGAGTTTGCATATAACAATAGTTATCACTGATGTATCCAAATTGCTCCATTTGAGGCTCTCTATGGTATGACGTGTAGGTCTCTTATTCGTTCATTTGAAGTAGGTGAAGTTACATTGGTAAGGCTGAATTAATGCACGAGGTTATAGAGAAGGTTTGACTTATTCAAGGAAGGATTAAAATTGCTTAAAGAAATCAAAAGTCATATGTCAGCATCGGTACATTTAGTGTTCCACATTTATTTGTTTAAAAATTGTGCTAGTGATGATATATCAATTGTACCATTATAAAGTTGGGAAGTTAAGGAATGTTTTTAGATGAGGTTCATGTTGAAATTTTTTCTCGTTAAGTTTGGAAATTGAGAAAAAACGAAGTTACTTCCATGAAAGTACTTTGGAGGAATCAATTAGTTGGGGGTGCTACTTTGGAGGACGCATCCGATATGATTTACAAGTATCCTCATCTCTTTACTCTTCTCCTATTATAGCGTTGTGTATTTAGTTCCTCATTTTTCATTCATTCAAATTCATGCTTTTAAGTCATTCTCATATTTCCATATGCATGCACGTTCATGAAAAACATAACTTTTGAATAATGATTTTGCTGGGGGTGATTAGTTCTTTTTATGTACATTTTGATATAAATTGTATTCATGTTGGACTATTAGATACCTCTGAACCCTATTCATTCTAGGTTAGTCCAATTAGATGATGCAAGTTCGTATTAGGGAGATATTGTGTAACACCCTGGAATCTAGTAGACTAAACTAGGTAAGTTTGTAAGGCTAGGGTCAAGGAAAAGGGCAAAGGCCAAGGGTGAAGTCTAGGGAAGCCTAAATTTTTTCGAGTCACTGCCCCACCTACCACGACCACCACTACGGCAAGTGGTGAGGACCACGACTATTGGGGTGGCTCGTGGTGGGTTAGGCAGTAGCATACGTAAAATTGCCCAAAACGCCCCTCTACATGAGACACTTTACGGATCGTGGTGATGACCATGGCTCGTGGGAAGGCTCATGGAGGGATTTAGTTTTTGGGGGTTAAGGGGAAGGTTGCTAAGCCACTGTTTTGTGACCACGAGATGGACCAGGGCTCGTGATAAGTTCCAAGGCTCGTGGAGCCCTCCGTGAATGTGAGGCAGTACACTACCAAGGGAGGGGTAAAATGGAGTTTTTCGGTTTTAATTAAAATAAATCTAGGTCGGTTTTCCTAAGACTAAGACCCCTAAATAAGACAGTTTAAGTCTAAAACTCACCCATTTCAGTCATATTTTCCAAATTCCAAAAGAAATCCCCAAAGTTCATCCTCTCAAATAATTCTCTTTGTAGAAAACATTAGGAAGAAGAAGAAGAAGCAGATTCAACCTAGGGGTCCAAGAACAAGCTTTCATACATCAATTTTCTTGGGATTTGATAGTAAGTTGTGGTGGTTTTCATCCATGGATACCTTTCATCCATGGATTTCCCTCAAAATCTCCAATTTCAAAAAGATAGAAATCTCCAATTGTTAGGGTTTGATTCAAAAGTGACGGGTTCCTTTAAAACATGATTTAATTGAGTGAATTGAGTTATATTAAGCATGAATTGATGATTTCCTATAATATTTCCCAAAGAACCCATGTAATTCCCATACTTTTGATAGTTGATGATATGATGTGGGTCTTTGTTATTGAAAAGAGGAATTTTATGAATTAAATCATGATGTGATAGAATCACATGAATTATAATGAAATACATGTCTAATTATTGAATTCAAGATGTGGTGATTGAAAGTAGGTTTTGAACCTCAAGGAGGTAAAGTATGAGATTATGCATGTTTTTATGAAATCTATGAAAATTATTTAAGGACACTTTGAGAGTAAAGTGTCAATGATTATGATATTGTTGTTGTGTTGATTGAAAGGAAATTATCATAAACAAATATGAACAATAATGTTGAAAGATTTTCTCACATAGTAAGGATTCTAAGGTTGAAAGGTTTTTCTCACCTACTTGAATCTAAGAGTAAAAGTGATCATGGATGGTCAAAGGTTTTCTCACGCATGGTCTAAAGAGCTATACTAATGAATTAACTTTGTTTTGTTGTCAAGGACAACCTTCCATGAGACATGAGTTAAGCCAAGACATAAAAGTATTCCGTGAGATTTATGATTAGCACCGAGTGAATATTGAATATGAGATAGAGGCTCACACACAGTTGAGCTCGGGCTTCCAAAATGGGAAATCTCACGTAGTTGAGTCCGGGTTTCCAAAGTATGTCTCATGAGATTGAAGCCTTCACGAAGTAGAGTCCGGGTTTCTAATAGCGATCTCCATATCCCATAAACTATGTGCCCCATAAGATATTTAGCTAGTCGATCCACCTAAGCTAAGAGTTACTGGTTCTACATTAGTCAAGTAGACCAACCCTTTTTGGTATGGGAGACACCAGGTGATCACATTATGGCTCAAAAGGTCTCATTATCGGTTAAGTCTTATTCCCACAATAAGAATTTTAATGATGAGCAAAGGCATGCTTAAAGAAGTATCTCATGGTGTTCAATGGCTTTAAAGATGATTCTAGCTTGCATTTTAAGATGATGTTATGACATATGTTTTCCGTTTCTATGTTATGATCATTTATCTTGATAAAGGCGTGTTATGAAATGAAATGTCCCTTTTTGCATGTTTAAATATTTTTATGCATGGCTACCATAATTAGTGTGTTTTCTGTACTAATGCATACTCCTTCCTACATTTTTTCCAAATATAGGGTCCGACAGTAAGGGTCGATAATTTTGTGGCTAGAGCTTGGATTTTATTGCTTCCTGAGCTTGGTGAGTCCTCATGGTTCAAGGAAGAATTTCCTATGTTTAGTTTCTTTCATGTACTTTGCCTTTTCAACATGTTGTATGGTCTAGGCCAAATTTCATTCGATATTGTAATAGATGGCTATGATGAGACAAAGGTTCTAGACATCCGCTTTTCTTTATAAAAATTTTTGGAATTGAAATGTGTTTTACTCTTATTGTTATATTTCTTATGTTATGAGGACTAAGTTGCTTGTATGGAGATCTTTGGGGTTCTATACGACATGTTACATCTAGGGGGTACCCCTGGGTCGTGACAAACTTGGTAATCAGAGCACAAGGTTTATACTGGTCCTAGGATGATGTTTCATCAGCCACGTCAAGTAGAGTCTTGTTCATTAGTGTGAGGCGCATCAAATTTATGAATGCGAGGCTACAAGATGTTTAGGAAATTCCATTTCTTTCATTTTTCTTAAGTCGTGCGATAGAGTTTAACTCTTTATGGTCTTTCTCATAATCCTTACACGATGGTCTATAGGATATGACTACTCGAAAGGCTTTCGCTAGAAGGAACAAGGAAGACAATGTGAATCAAGGAGCTCCTCCACAATCTCCTCAAGCTTCGGTTGATCCTTTGGCCGAAAAAGTAACAAATGTAGAGTTTAGGGCTGTTTTTCAAGTGTTGGCTCAAGCCATGACAGGTCAAGCCAATAGAGAGGTTGTATCTCCCGTGAACCCAAATGTGGGTATGGCGGCTTCAAGTGTTAGGGACTTTACAAGGATGAAACCTCCGGAATTTCACGGTTCTCAGGTTGAGAAAGATCCTCAAGATTTTATCGATCAGGTATACATGGTTTTGATGATTACGGGGGTGACTCCGGTGGAGAAGACAAAATTGGATGCTTAT
Organism: Solanum paucissectum; assembly: GCA_029582445.1. Lineage (NCBI taxonomy): Eukaryota > Viridiplantae > Streptophyta > Magnoliopsida > Solanales > Solanaceae > Solanum > Solanum paucissectum. The sequence goes on from JAJONZ010023022.1 coordinate 52,028, forward strand.
TAATTTAAAGGTGTTGCATAAGTGTGGTATAAGCAATGGAAAGAAAGGAGGCCGTTAGGAGCGGGTCCCATAGAGTGGGAAATATTTAAATATGCTTTTCTTCATAGGTTTTTTCATGTAGAGATGATGGAAGTCAAGGTGCAATAGATCATTAACCTTCGTCAAGGAAGTATGAGTGTGAGGGAGTATGCTCTAAAGTTCACCCAATTGTCCAAGTATGCTCCAACAATGGTTGCAGATTCAAGGGCTATGATGAGTAAGTTTATGACGGGCGTGCCCGACATGGTGGTTAAAGAATGTTCTCACGACCGAGGGGTACCCCCTGGATATAACATGGCCTATAGAACCCTGAAGGACTCCATACAAGGCACTTAGTTATCATAACATAAATAATAGAACAATAAGTGTAAAAACACAATTCAACTCTATAATTGTCATAAAGGAAAGCGAAAGTCTAGACACTTAGGGGTCGTTTGGTAGGCCGTTTTAAAACAAATAGTCCATGTATTATGTATGATATTATTTAGTACTATGTTTGGTAGGAAATTGGGTCTATGTATAACTAATCCATGGATTAGTTATACCTCCTACATGGTATTATAGGATGTAGTACTAATACCTTCCATTTGGAGGTATTAGTAAGACATGAGATATAATAGCATGGGATAAGTCTATGTAAAGACAAAAATATCCCTCAAATCATTTTAATTATTTTATTTATTTTCTTGATTTATGTTTTTATATTTGTACTAGTAAATTTATTTAAATAAATTAGCTTACAAATTATTTAGAGAGAGTTGTTTGTTACTAAATAAATCCAATACAAATTTATACAATATTTGAAATGTGAGTTATTTAACATAAACTAATTAAAAATACAAATATATCATCACATGACGTTTGTGATCTTAATTGAGGGTATAAATTGTTTGTGCAGTTTTCTAATTATTTGTATTTTGAACAATTTATAAAATGAATACATATTAAAATTACAACTTGAAATTTTTATGTGTAAATGTAGATGATTTATTCTGTTTTACTATTCTTTACCGTCTTTTCAATTTTAAAAGTTGATAGGTTATCTTTTTTTTAAAATTTAAAATTGACAATTTGTAAGTGATCAATTTACTAAGATGATAATTATTTATCCTCAAATAATTTAAGAGAAAAAAAGTTAAACATGACAACAAAAAGTTTCTTCTCATAGCTAGTTAGGAGGCCATAAAAAAATAATATTGTCTGGAAATTATTTACCTGAACCCAATTGCATAATAATTTAAGGGTATAGTTGGAAAGAAGTTTTTTATAAAGTTTTAATCCAAACACAAGATGAGGTGGGAAACAATGAACAAAACACTTGATAAAAATAATCTCTGCATTACTAATTCCAGCATTATTAATCGTTGTATTACTAATCAAACATTACTAATCCTTGCATTATTAATAGATGTATTACTAATCAAACATTACTAATCCCTGCATTATTAATCTTTGTACCAAACGACCCCTTAGTCTCAACATAGCAATCTATTACAATCTTTGAACAGAATAGGTCCTAGTCCATATGGCATGTCCGAAAAGGGAAAGTAGAAGAAAGGAACTACAACATAGGAAAAAGTCATCCTCAAACCATGAGGACTCACCAAACTCGGAAGATACTCAAGTCCAAGTTGTCACGACCTAGGGGTACCCCCTATATGTTACACGGCGTACAAGATTTCGAGAAGTCTCATACAAGCCTCTTAGAATATCATAACATAAGATAATAGAAAAGTGCAGGAAATTTAAAACACTTACGAATAATACCAAAGTTTTATAAAATGAATCGGAAGTCTTTAAGATTGTCTCAAACCATCTAATTCTTTCAAAGACTTATGGACACAGGCCAAACAAAGTTCTAAACATAAAATAAAATACATAAACGAAAGGTGATCAAATCCTCGATGCTATGAGGAATCACAAAATCTTCACTTGCTTGCTCTACTAAGATCCTAGCCAGAGGATGGAAATCAATATCGTCGGACCCTACATTTGATAAGAATGTAGGCAACAATATGCGTTAGTACAATAATGTACTAAATATGATGGCTGGAATTAATCATCAACATAAGCATGACATAGTGATTTTAACGTTTCAAAGCAAGCCTCATCAAATTCTAGGTGTTCAACGATCATAAATCAGTATAAAACCCAACTAAATGAGTTGGGGTCGAATCCAATAGGGAGTGGTCCGTGTTTTTAAATTCAATTAGGAAGTGCAAAAGTGGTCTAATCAGCTATAGGAATAGAATTTATCAAAAAATTACATAATCAAGTAAAAGGGGTGACACAAATGTCAAATGGGGGTTGTTTAGTTTCAATTATCAACTAATAGCAGTCACAAACACTTCGAACTAACAATAGGGAGATAGATTCTTGGGATGTAGTCGATTATAGGCAAATATAGGCATATGGATAATTGCATCTATTAGTAAATATCTTAATATCAATGAGTAGGCTAGACTATAAGGGAGGTAGTTTTCTCTCGAACAACTACCCCGAATCAGGTGATTTCTTTCGCACAACAGCAAGCATGAAAATGAAAAATCAGCCCATACCTTAATCCATTCCCTCTCTCGAGCTAAATGTGTTGGATTGGTTTTAGGATTTACTCTCTCGAGCTAAAACAAGATCAACCCAATACGATCAAGCAATAACCTTAGTTCAGAAACCTTTCTCTCAAGCAAGTCAAGAACACAAATATAGAACTGCATTTACAACTACAATTCTTAAATTAAACCACAATTTGTGATTAAACTCACTGTTAAATATCATTTAAACTAATAATAGGCAATACCCATAAACTAATTCAGCCCATAATTACATGATCACACCCCAAGAATTGGGGTTTTAGCTAAACATTTTAAAAAGGTAAAAACAGTTACCAAATTAATTATCCATCAACTGGGTACGATTGATTTTGTATTTACAATGCTCCAATTTGATGAATCTTAGAAACCCACTTCCAAATTCTCCAAATTGAATTTCTCAAAATCTTTCAAGCTAAGGAAAACTCTAGAGAAAGTCCTCCCCAAACGTTTTCAAAGATGTCAAGATAGCTAAAATATTTGATAAGATAAGATACTAATCTAAATGTTCAAAATCTAATTTATTGTCGCCGAAAATAGGCTACGAATGGACAATCAGCGAAGTAAGTCGGGCTCACCGAACCACTCGGTGAGCTGTTGTTTGATCTCTTCCATCGCTTTTTCGCCTTGGCATTCATCATCCTTGTGATCTGTAACATTGGACGATCTATCACTATTTCACAAAACTGCTCGGCGATGCGCTGATTGCTCCTTTTTGTCACCGACTTAGTTTCTTCCCTTAAGGTTGTCACACTAGAACTTTAGGCGGTGGAACTAGCCATTCGGCGATTCGCTAAACACTCTAGGTGATAAACAAGCTTGCCATTCTTTAATTCATCAATTTGTTTTGTTCCTTTTTGCATGTTAGTGTCCTTGCTTTGTTCCTTAATCCATGTACCCGAAAATCAAGGATTGCTCATCAGTTTATGGCACAAATTAAGTATTAGAGGACACTAAATCATTATAAACAAAGCATCAAATGATTTCAAATCTCGAACTCATCACATAGGCATAAGACATAACAACATAGTCATATACCATAATCATAAGTGACATCAACATAACATAAGAGAACCATTTCATAAGTACCCTCAAAGCTTTCTTGTGCAATGCATGGATAAGACCCATATATCTCACCCATTCTAAGGAAACCCCTTTAGGTCCTCATTCTTATTCATTATCCTTTGATTTCATCCTTAGCTTAATTCTCCTAGGCAAGGGAACATTCACCTTTAGTCAAACATACCAAGGAAGACAACTACAATCAAATCTAAGCATACATCATACAAGTAAACCTCATATCAAAACATACTTACTATACTTCCTTGTTGTAATCTTGTTTCTTCATAAACATGCTTCCTTCATTAGGGATTAGTCCCTCATATTCATACTATCATGGAAGAGTACTTCTTTAATAGTTTGTGACAAATCATGACTCGTGAATGGTTACGATTTACCAATTCAAGGCTACCATGGAAAATCACATTACTATGCAAATCCAAGATAATCAAGGAAGAGTATTATTGCTCAATCAATCTACCATGAAATGATGTGGCCTCACCAAGTCAAGGTTCCATGAAAAGCATTTTGTTGTGCTTAGTTCAAGCTTCATTTGAAGGGTATGATTGCTCAATCCAAGCCTTTCAATGAGTTCTATTCACTCAAGCTACAATGCTTGGTCTTGTCTTACTAAGTCAAGCTATTCATAAAGGGATCATATATCACTACTTAAAAGTATCATAGTCCACACATTCTTCGATTTATTATAGGTGAGCAAGCCTATCAACCTAGAATCATTTTAATTTCTATGTAAGAAAACATTTCACATTATACAAAGCCTTTCAACCTAGAATCATTTTAATTTCTATTTGAGAAAATATTTCACATTATACATACATACATAAATACATTAGGTTGATAATTTGCATAACAACCGAAAAATCTAGCGAGACCCAGCTAAAAGCTTGACTAAAATCTAGTAGGTCAAACTAGAGTTCATGTGTAAATTTAGCGTTGGAAACTTGTTTAAATTATGAATAATGTCTTTTCAAGTTAGTTTGATGATTTTAGAGGTCAAACATTAAGAAACGACCATGACGTCCGGAAACTAGTCATTTGAACTAATGAGTTCTAAGGGTCTTTTCGTTGACGTTTTGAGTGTTGTTTGAGGGTGAAAAGTTGTAGAAGTTACTCTCACACTTAGAACAAAATGTTTAGGTTCCAAACATCTGGGCACGACCCCCCAAGTACCACCCAAGGGGTCCTTGAGGAGGACCCAACCTTTGGCCAAAAAGCTGTCAAAAGACAGCAGGACCTACGAGACCCATCTACGGCCAGTAGACTGGTCTACGGACCGTAGGTCTAGGTCGTAGGTGGGGACTTAGTATTGGGAATGTTACCTATCCAAAAGGGATCCCCCAGTACCAAACGACGATCTGCACAGGATGGCCAGTAACTCCACCTACGGTCCGTAGGTGGAGGTTCGTAGATGCTGCCCAGTTTTCAGTTTTGAGTTTTAAGTTAGGGGTCTTAGTTATAGTTAGTTATTTAATGAAGGGGTTAAGGGAGGTTAGTTATTTAGCTTATCAACGTACTATAAGTAGTTAATAGACCCCCTAAACTAAGCCTTCAAAACAAGTCCCCTAAAAACAGTTTTTAGTTTTCAGTTAGGAGGGAAGGTCAACTTTAAATGGTCATATCTCATAGAGAAAAACGAATTAAGTGTTGAATTACCTATCCAATTAAAGGTCTCTGAGTCCTCTTTCCAACGCCACCGAGTTTTCCCAATTCCAATCTCGGAGTAAAATGTTATGGCCGAAATAGTGAAGCACTGTCAGTCCCAAGTCCAATCGACGAACCAAACTACGGACGGTAGATCAAACGACGGTCCGTAAGTTGGGGTCCGTAGATGCTGCCAATTTTGTGACTTTTAGCTTTAAGTTTGGGGTTTGGGAATTAAGTTAGCTAAATAATTAAGGGCCTAGGGAGTTAATTAAATGACTTATATAGATTGAATAAGTCCCTAAACTAAGTCATAAACTCATCACAAGTCAAAACCCCAAAACAAAACATAAGGTACCTTTTCCCTCCCAAAGTCTCCTCTCCAAGAACACCATTGAAGAACCAAGAAGAGATCAGTCTAGGGCATGAAGATGAAGTCTTTCTCGTGGGATTTTGAAGAAAATCTACACCTAAGGTATGGGAGTTCTTTATTCCTGGTTAGCTATCACCAAGATGCACTTTTCAAATAGGTTCTCAAAGTTCCCCAACTTCTAGGTTCTTCAATCAAATTCGTGGGTCTCTTTGTAAAATAGATTCCATTGATTTATAATGGTTGTTTATGATTATATATGAAGGTTTGTGGATGAATTCATGCAATGTTTATGGTTTTTGAGCAATTCCCCACAAGACCCATGATTTCCCCCTCTTTCTCAAATCTAAACCCTAGTATGTTTTGAATAATGAATGTAGGTTGGGAATTTGGTATGTTTACATGTAATTCATTATTGTATTATTATGTTACCCTATATGATGTGTGAATAAGAAGAAACTAGGGTTGAATCTTGAAGAAAGCCTTGAAGGGCCAAAGTATGAAGGGTATGCCTCATTATGGGGATTATGCATGAGAATGTGAATTACTTAGATGGCAATGATTCTTTCTCTATTATGTTGTTGTGATGTTGATGACATGATCCTATACCCTATACACTTACTATGTTATGACATGAAGATATATGGTATGATATGATATGAACATGCATTGTATGTTATGATATGAACATGTAGGTTATGTTTTGATTATGATAGTGTTAGTATAAAACGTAATTCTTATAAACACTATATGACTATTATATGAGGGAACATTCTTACATGTTCTTGACTCTTAGGATGAAAGGTTTTGTCACCTAATGAGTCTATACACTAATATGATAAAGGTTGGTATGAATCGCCTAAGGGCACTCCCCTATGAATTATGAACTTAAGTAAAGGCTTAAAGTTACCTTAATGGGAGTTTGTGCTTAGCACCGAGAGGATATGTATATTAGATAGGATTCCTTCACAAAGGTTGGGAGGTTTTCACTAAAGAGGTCTCATGAGATGGAAACCACAATGCTATTAAGTATAAAAATAGTTTCTAGAAGCAATTTCCTTATCCCTTAACTACGTGCCCCCGTAGGTATTAGCTTAGTGGATCCACCTATATAGCTATTATGTTAGTTCTACCTTGGCAAGTGGAACACTCTCTTTTCGGTGTGGGAGTAGAACACCGGATTCCACGTAGCTCACATGGTCTATGTCGGTTATTGCTAATCTCCCTATGGTTAAAGAATATGAACTAAGAAATGAATATGAATATGAATTCTAACTAGTGCTTCTTGAAGGGTACTACTTAGTATAGGTAAGGGTATTGTCACGACCCAAGCCTAGGGCCTAGACGTGACATGGCGAATGAGGAACCCGAAGGAACCCCAAACAAGCCTCTTCAAACTTGTCATCACACTTCATCGGTCGCGGAAGTACATTCAACATTAATTAATGGGAAATAGGGACTAAGGGCAAACCATTTCAAAATGACATCATAGAACAAGAGTCAAGTTCATTTACAA
>JAJONZ010023023.1:0-38398 GCA_029582445.1 Solanum paucissectum
TAGTTTTTGCAATAAATAAATTAAAATTGCATCTTTTTAATAGTAATAAATCTTTTAAAAAAAAGAAATTGAAACAAACACTCCACCTAAATGGAAGTGCTTATTGGAATTGTTAATAATGTCATTTTGGGGAGTTGCATACGCCAAGTCGCCAATATTGAACCAGTAAAGCATAGTATATTAATTTTGGGAAGTGCTAAATGGCCAGAAAATTTGGTCAGAATTTGGCTAGAAAATTAAAAAAAATATGATATTTTTTTTATTTTAAAATAAACTGATCTTTTTTTAATTTTTTAGTTAAAAAGTATTAAAGTTAAAAGGATAAAAATATTTAAAAAAGTAAAATAACATAGATAAAATATCATTCTAACCAAATTTTCTGGCCAAAAAGATTTTTCCTTTAATTTTTATGTGCATACACTTTTTCTTATTTGTTCAAAAGAGATAACGATTTTAAGATAAAATATAAATTTATTTTATCCTATATTAATTAAATATTAATTAGTTTCGAAATACATTTTACATTAAAATAATAGAGTTATATATGAAATATATCTTTATTTATCTCATTTCGATTATCGATAGATTCTGAACTTGTTATCTAGCGGGACCATCGTAACTAAATTTCTTCTTCTTTTTAAAAGATAATCTCGTGCTCCTTTCCTTTTTACTTTTTGTTTTTGCTTCTAAATTTTTAAAGATTAATTAATGTTTTTTTTTTTTGTCCATATAGGCACGGAACCACATGAGTGCGGAGTTCATCTGAATTTCTTTTAAGAAGAAAACAATTTTTATATATATAATTGATCTTAAATTTGTTGACTTTATTATAAATTTATCTTTTTTCATATTTTAAATTATTTTAATAATAATTCTAGCTCCGTCACTAATATAAGTCGATTACTTTCAACAAGGACCAGCAATATAGTAGTGCAGGCTTGTACCACAACTTTTCTGCTCTTGTTTCTTTTTATCTTTTGAGTTAATGGAAGATGAGGTTCCAACTTACTTTTTTTTTCGTTTTTATTTAGTGTTCGATATTTATATTAGAGCTCGATTAAATTTGAATTTTGAAAAGTTCCACATTAAGGGGAAAAATGCTCCTTAACAAAAACGACTCTGTACTCAGGAGGACTCAACCTGAAATTTAAAAAGTTTTATAAAGACGGTAATAACTAGTATGATCTATTATTAAATTCTCCAAAAATTAATATATGAAAGTTTTGTGAAATAGTAATTTTTTTATAAATTATATGAATTTTCAAATAATTTTATGGGTAATAAGTTACAACTAATAATCCTATTTGTTTTTATAATCAAAATATTTGAATTTGAATGTACGTGATTATTGGAGGTTGAACAGATAATACTCGAATAAATCATTAAACGATCACGACTTAATAATTAAAAATTATGTACACAACATCTGAATAATTTAAACATATTATTAATTAAGATCAAATAGCTTGAGACTTAAAAAAAAAAATATTAAAAATTCCAAGAATCTGATCCCACATATGCATGAATCAAGGAGAAATTTGCCCAATAGAACATTTTATATATATTTTTGGTTTTCCACCCAAATTGGAAGTCTCGTTTGAAGCTAAAGAGCTCTTTAATAAAAGCGACTTCCTATTTATGAGAATTTGAACTCAAACTCGAATTCAAAACATCTTATTATTAATGAAAAAGTATTTATCACACTATCATAATCTTTATTGATTTTTTACTGCCCTACGTGTTCTGAAATATCTTTACTACCCTACATGTTTGAAAAAAATTATCTTTTTAAGTACTATTTAATTTCATTTCTCAGAATTGTATTACTATTCAATTTATCGATGAATTTTAAACTCAAACTAATATTATCTCTTCTTGACGATCAAGTAAATTATGAAAAAATGAACCCACCAAAATTAGGAATGGGTGTGTGGGGTTGGACCTTGCAGCTTACGGCTAAATCAGTAAAGTGCCCCCCATTGCCTCAATAATTTTTAAAAGTAAGGTAGCTATCGAAAAACTAAATTATTGAATCGAGATTGAGATTTATCATATTAAAAATTGGTTCACTTAGATTGGATTAAACCGTAAAAAAAAATTATATTTAATATCTATTTTCAGTTATCAATTATCGTATTATTAAAATCAAATTTTAAAATATCAGACCATGAGTATCTTAGAGAATATTCAACAAATGAAAATGGAATAATTGGCCTAGTGCAAATATGACGATGCACCCAACAAAAAAAAGTCTATACATGTTTGACTTGTGTGTACCTTGGTGGAAATTTACCAACCATGCATGTTACCTTCTTTTTCTTTCTCGAAAAACTTTGAAATTTGTGGTCTAACTAATCTGAATATTTAGCGTATCATCGTCATAAAAAAGAAACATTTTGTTTATTAAGAATCTTTGGGTTCTCAATATTAGATTCAAGATTTATATGTGATAGTTTGCTACAAAATGTTGACATACGCATATAAAGGCGGAGCTAAAGTCTAGTTTGAATTTAATAAAAATTCATAATTTTGCCAAGACTCTATATTAGTGGTAAAATATCGCCTAATATATTTAAGTAATTTATTTAAAACTTAATAAACTACATTTTCTAGTGTTCGACTAGACGTCATAATAAAAAATTCTAAATCCAATATTTTGTAGAAATAGTGTAAAAAAATTAAATCATCAATAATAACTACATGCCTCAGTCCCACTTAATCGGGATCGACTATATAGATTATCAATTCATCATTTAAGCTCATATCATATCATTATCTTAATAAATAAATAAAACGTAAACACTCTACTTCTATTTTTAATTTTAAAAAATACAATAGAATGAGTTATAAATTAAACAAACATCTTGTTAATGGGAGTGGAAAAGTCAACTATTGGATGTGAGTGTCGACCAAGAAATGAATTAAATCTTATTTTATCATTTTAAAGACAAAATCATGACCAAGGACCATACGAAAAAAAGCAAAATGCCAAAATGTCTAGGTGAGCTTGATTTGAGACCATAATATTATAATTCGAGAAAGTCGTCAACGAGGTGATTAGACATGATATGACGATTTATTAAAATTGAATATAATTATAATCTGTGGATATAGATTATGAAAAGTTAATTAGAATAGACGAGAATTTAATCAAATGATTTTCTCTTTCTTATTAAAGAGCATAGTTCTTTTTTTTTGTGTCCTTTCTACTTCTCAATATATATCACCAATATCAAAAGATTCTTTAATTTATTGGGGAAAATGAGAATTGTACCAAAAAAAAGAATTTTTTTAGGGGAAATGAGAAGTTAATGTCGATGGGATATTGGGAAGTGATATCCTTAATTAGCTAGTTTTTTCCCAAAAAATTGGCACTTATTTCTCTGGCTCTGTCCAATATATGAGTACAATATTATGTGCATTCATTAATATGTTCTGTGGCAAACTCAAAGTAGTGTGTATTTTATTGTTTTCATGAGAATAACATAGTACTCCTAATTACTTGTCCATTTTTTCTTTTATAGTTATCCCTAATTATTTATCCATTTTGACAAATCAAGAAATGACAAAAAAAAAATTACCTGTTATACCCTCAATTAAATGACTAGTTACTTTAAAAAATGCAGAACTTTTCATCCACTTCATAATTAATAGGGGTAAAATGGTAAACTCACTATGTCATTAATTGATTTCTTAATAGGTGTGTCAATTCAAAAATGGACAAGTAATTAGGGACAGAGGGAGTATAAACTTCAAAATTTGAATAATTTTTTAAAAAAAATTAAAAAATAGAAGATAAGTACTCTCTCTGTCCCTAATTACTTGTCCACTTTTCCTTTTATAGTTGTCCCTAATTACTTGTCCATTTTGACAAATCAAGAAAGGACAAATTCTTTTTACCTATTATACCCTCAATTAAATGACTAATTATTTTGAAAAAATGTAGAATCATCCACTTCATAATTAATAAGGGTAAAATGGTAAACTCACTATGTCATTAATTATTTTCTTAATAGGTGTGCCAATTCAAAAGTGGACAAGTAATTAGGGACAGAGGGAGTATATACCTAAATGAACTTTCACGGTCAAAGTTTCTCGAATCTTTTTTTTTTAATGGTGGGAGATGCTACATAGTCGCACTATAAATACGTTGAAGTGCAAGTAAATTGATCTGAACATTATCGTTAGATTCATCTATGGTTTGCTTTTTACCAAGATGTATTCTATATGATTGTTAATCGTACAGTCATTACCGATCAACAACATACCGAGTACATGCATCTCATAAATGGGGTCTGGATAGAGTGATGTCATGTGTGTATACAACCTCATCCTATCTTGTGGAAGTAGAAAGGTTGTTTTCGATAAACCTCTAACTCAATTAAAGCATATCAAGTATGGATAGGAAATACAATACTGAAGAAGTCATGCTGAAAACAACAATGGAGAAGAAAACAACAATAACAACAAAATAATACAATAATCGAAATAAGTGTGTCACATATGTTAAGACGGAGAGTGTATCTATTTTTTCTATAGGTAGATGCTCCGATCTAGGTCAAAAATGTTACTACTATAGAACTATTAAGGCCGTACATAAATATGTATCAACGTATATCACATACTGACATACGTATATATGTATATCAACAGCAAAAAATCAAGTCCTACATGGGTGAATAACATATTACGATTTACACTGTATGTGGGGCGTATATCCATGTATATAAGTAGGGTGCACGTAAATACGTTAACTTCAGAAAAAGTTATGTATATCAAAAGTGATTTGTCCACGAGTCGAAAATGCATCAGTTTGCATGTTTTGCACAAACTTGACAACTACACCATTAGTGACTAGTTAGACACGACATTATCCCTCAATCATCATTGGAAATTTTGCTAGCGTTTATATTAAGATAATGATGTCTCCGCGATCCTCAAATTCTGAGTCTGCCTCTGTTGATGATTGGTCACGTGTCTCACGTCACGTGGTGTCAAGGTAAATCCAGTATTAAGACAAATGAAAAGATCATAAACTGATGAAACAATTGAAAGTTCAAGACAAGTTAATATTCAGTAGTTATATACAGTACAGATATACATATAAATTTCGCGATGACTGTCATAAATATTTGGCACAAGTTATATTGGAAACGAAAATGCTCGAAGTTATGAAGTTTAACAACGAAACGATGTCACATTTTTAATCTGGTTCGTTCCCAATTTTGAACGCGAAAACAGCTTCTTCATGAGGTCCCTCATGGGTTCCGAAACAACTGGTGTAAACATTGCATCAGATATACTCAACATACCAGGATTCTGGCTGCTTAGCACTGAGTACACAGTGGCTAATTCGAACCCCGAATTCAAGTTGTAATGTAGAAGTCCTCTAGGGACAATAAACACATCACCTTGTTTAAGAGTCTTTTGGAACACTTGGCTTTTCGTGTCGATAAATCCAGCAATCACCACTCCTTTGCCAACAAACATCATCTCGGAAGCTCGTGGATGAGCATGTGGCATTATCTGCGGAAACATAGTATAATTAAGCAGCCAAAAGAATGTAAGCTCTAATGAAATGATTCACACAATTCAACAATATGGTATCAGAGCAGGTAAGAGAGGAACGTAGAGATAGAATATAATTAAGCAACTAAAAGAGCGTTCTGTCTAAAAGCTTAAACGTTTTTAGATGAGATGGTTCACACAATTCAACAATATGGCACCAGAGAAGGCAAGAGGGGCACGTAGAGACAAATACTATTAACAAGTATGCTCTTTCTAACAGCTTACACGATTAGATGAACTGATTCACACAATTCAACAATATGGTACAAGATTGCAGGCACGAGGGGCATATGGAGACATATATAATACAAATTAAGTAATCCAAAAGTGTGCTTTCTTTAACAGTTTAAACATTTAGATGAGATAATTCACACGATTCAACATTACCACGCCATCTACATCCAGATCAGTTCTGGCAACAGATAACCCGAGAGTGTTGAGTCCTGCAAATTCTGCAGCAGTGACTAATGTTGTCGATGAACGTTGAAAGTTATCCGTGTCACCTTCCTTGCTCAAACCAGAGCTTTTGAAATCAGAAGCAGTAATTTGTGCTGGATTCTTGCATGGATAGCCATTTATGAAGATGTTCTTACGCGTTGTATCGGTAGGACAAACATCATAGAGATTATCAGTGTCTTTTGCCCTGCAAAGACAAATGTAAATTGAAAATGCTAATAAGAAACTGATCTTCATGATCATTGTTACTTTTAATGTATGTTGTTTATATCTTTATTCAATATTTGCATATATATATATATAAATATACATATGTGTGCAAATTAGTTCTTGATTGCATTAGTGTGAAGTAATAACCAAAAACTTGGAGTTCAATTCACTAAATCCTTAAGAAAAGATGTCCAATAATTATCAATATGGTTAAATGTCACTCTCCTAAATAACAACTTGTTCTTTTTAATCTTAGATGGATAAACCTGATTAATTGAAAAATATCCAAAGTTTTCATTTTTGATCGAATTCCGTCCAGTAAGCCTCGAGATCTTACCGATGATGTTCAGACGCACCATCCCTTGAAGTAAGTAAAGGGCGCAAAGATGTGGATTTGACCCGCACCCCCTTTCTTTTTCTTTGTTTAGTAGAGATCTACTCCGATGCCTACTGGAGATAGACGTTAAGGTTAAAATGGTAAAAGTCAAGAGATCTAACCTGTTGCTTTTTCTGAATAAAATGTTGAGATGTCTACATTCTTGGGCCAAAATTTTATTGTGTCTGGTTTAAGGATGCCTTTTCAAGATTCCAAATACTCTGTAGAAATAAGAAGGTAAAGTTTTTATTGTTTCTTTTCCAAATTTTATAACATACAGGCGAATTTCGGCGTATTTTCAACTGAACTCATTGTTTTCCACTCGAGCTATATGTACATATGCAAAAAAAATATTTAAGATACGTTCATTCTGAACTCACTAACTCTAAATAGGTGTTTGGGTTCAGATCACGTTCATATCCAAACGCTTACTTAGAGTTACACCCGAGCTAATATATATGTAAAGCCAGGAATTTCGCTACTTAGTGTTACCCTTCAATCAAACAACATGAGAAAATTCATAAATGAATCGACGCGATACTTGAACATATTATTAATGAGCATACAGAGTAAAAGCCTACACCAAAACAGAGCAAATGCAATTGATGTTCTTCTAAGAATTAAGAAAGAAGGCCATCTTGATGTTTCATTGACGCGTAACAATAACAAAGCTGTCCTCGTGGTACGTATGTTCATCCATAGGCGAATCCAGAATTTAAACTAGTTCGTTCTGGTTCTAGTGGTGTTTCAACCTTTTCAAACAAATAAAATTTGCTCTTTCATTGAAAGTAACAGCTAGGAATATCTTGTTCTATGTTTTGCAGCATCCAAGACTGGATCTTTATGGCTGTTATCTCTCTTTCAGAACATTTTATCAGCGGTGAGCGATACATTTTAGTTCTGCAGAACCTGTGAACCCTATTGTTCAATCTGCCACAGGTTGCGCAAGCACTAGTGTGATGTATCAAGCAGTTCAAGACAACAAACATTGCAATAAGCCTTTCATTGAATTTCCAGCAGAAGTACTAACAGTTTAGTAAAACGAGAAAATAACGCGCGAAGAAGTTTAATACATATTTCTGCAACTATAACACTGGAAAGAACAAAGAAAGATAGATGCCAACTGCCAAGTAACAATAAGTTACATGTATACATTTCAATTTATTTTATAATATGTACACATAGTTCGAGTCGAAAGCAATAGGTTCAATTGAACTCACAAAACCTGTCCACATTTGAACTTAAGCAATTATTCCTATGAGACATATACCAACATGATGATATTTCATCCAACACTGAACTGTTTACTATATCAAGTAAACTAGTACAGTAATCTCTTAAATCTTAAACCAGTTACCATAAAAGGTATATGTTACAACATCTCTACATTTAAGAGAACTTGGATTCTCCCTAAAACTAAAATTCCTCGAGGACCTTTTCACCTACGTTACTCGAATTCTTCAAAAATGCTTCCTAACAACATTTTAAGAGAGCCCAAGCAACGTAGCTTTTAACTAATCAAATAAAAAGTTAAAACAATAGTAAACAAAACTCAAAGTTGTCAACTTTATATTACATAATCAGACCACTCTGATATATGTGAAGTATGATCCATAGTGAAGCTAGGTATCTTATCAAGTCTCTTTGGATTCTCTTTCCCTCCTAGCAACCTCGCCGGATTCCCAACGGCAGTTGTCCTCGCCGGAACTTCCTTCAACACAACAGCCCCTGCCCCAATCTTAGCCCCATCTCCAATTCTAACATTTCCAAGAACACAAGTTCCAGCACCAATCAAAACACCATCACCAATCTTAGGATGTCTATCCCCACATGCTTTTCCAGTGCCACCTAATGTTACATTATGCAAAATCGAAACATTGTTCCCAATTACAGCAGTTTCACCAACAACAACACCAGTAGCATGATCAAGTAAAATCCCTTTACCAATTTTAGCACCAGGATGAATATCAACAGCAAAAACTTCAGATACTCTGTTTTGTATTAACAGAGCAAGAATTTGCCTCCCTTTAGACCATAATTTATGTGCAATTCTATGAGCTTGACAAGCTAAAAACCCTTTAAAATTCAAGAAACAGTGTACATAACTAATACAAGCAGGGTCCCTTTCTTTAACAGCTCTTAAATCAGCTTTAACAGATTTAATTATATCTGTTTCTTCTGTTAACACCCCAACAAATAAATCAAACAAAGTAGTACTTGGAAGATTAGGATTACCCAATTTCATAGAAAGATGATTAGCTAAAGCTCTCTCCATGGATTCATGAGCTAGAATTGAAGAAACATAATAGCTAGACAAAATTGGTTCTTGGTCAATATCTGACCTAGCTTCCTCTTTCATTTTCAGCCATAGCTCATCTCCCAATTCCTCAATTTTCGAGCTTTTTTCTGAAATGGGTTTGCAGGAAACAAGGTCAGGGAAAGTGGGTCGGCAGTATTTGACGTAATTGTAGACATGGTTGTCGATTTGGGGCTTGTTTGGGTCACGAGAAAGTGGGTTTTTTGGGGGATTTTTGGTTCTTGAAGCGTGAATACAAGCGGCCATTGTTAAAGATGAAAGCTTGAAGGGATTGTGAGAAGAAGAAACTGGTATAAGAGGAAATGGTGATCCGAGAAAACTTGAGGACATAGAAATGGAAGAAGAGAATATGTGGCGTTGGGGAAGAAAGACAAGTATATATAGAGACGAGAAAATTGTGGATTTTGCTGCCTACGTTTATGGCCCAACGCCATTCATTTGAGTGAACTATTTTTTTTTTACTTTATCCCGTGTTCGATAATCGTATTAAAGTTTGACTAATCTAAACTCGTATTTGTATATTGTATGACTCAAATTTAAGAAGCTCTTTCAATAAAAAGAAAATTTTATTCAAAATTTAAACTCAAGATGCTTGATTAAGAATAAGATGAGCTATTATTTTTTATTTGTATTTGTGGGAGCTCGATTAATCTAACTTTACGGATTACGAGGCTCATTTCTAAGGCCGCACTTCCAATAGAATTTCCTCCATACCCAATTAAGGATGGAGGGAACTATTTTTAAAAAATAAAAATAAATCACTAGTGATTAATTTTTGCATTAAAGCCTGACTAATCTAGATTTACTTATATATTCAAAATTTAAATATTATATTTGTGATTGAGAATGAAGAAATTCAAATTATTGTACCACAATACCTATTGATGAATGACTATTTTGATATATTCAATGTTTTGTATTTACTTTTTAAAATAAAAAGGAAAACCTCCATTATATTGGGGACTTAAAAAGACTTCCATTGATATTACTAAATTATAAAATTTGACTTATTCACTCAATTTTAGAGAAAATAATATTTTAATTTTGTTAATATTTTTATGATTCAATTTGTTTAATATAGTTTAACTCGTAATGAACTTTAAGAATAAAATCAAGGTTTTTAAAGATTAATATTATGTTCCTAGAATTTTCTACATGATATTTTTAAGATTATAAGATTAAAAAATATTTTAATATATTTAATACATTTTTAATTAAAAATATAAAATTTAATTATTTTTATAATTTATTAAATTAATGACAAGAATTAAAATGGAAATAGTAATAAAAATGTTTTATTTTAATTAAATCATGTTACACATATTATAATGTGAAAAAGTATAAGATTTAGGAATAAAAATGATTTATTTGGCGACTTTTGACAAAGGGAAGATGGATATTCTTTGAAAAATGCAATGCCATATGGGGACATATTTTTTACGTCTTAGAAACGCAGCCACAATATAAAAAGGAAAAAATATTTGTGTTTCTTTTAGTTAGTAATGTTTGAAATATAGAAGGGATTGTTCAGATGATAAATATATTTTATTTTTAATTTCAAGATAATACAAACAGCTCCTTATCTTGCATAATATTACTAATTAACTTGCACAAATGTAATTTGACTATTTCTACATGGGAATCTACATGGGAAAGAAACAACTATTGTAGTTTGTGTAATCATATAAATTAAAATAATATTTGGATGACCAAAAAGTCTTTGAGGAATCTTTAGTAAAGGATAAGTATTTGATTGATTCAAGTAAATATTAATTGAATCTTAGTATAGTTGGTGACTTATTCATTATTTTATAATTTATTTATAAATTAAAAGTCTTAAGGGGGGAAAAATCACTTCCATGTCAAAAATACACAACTCATTAAACACAAACTTTATACTTCCTCCGTCCCATTTTATGTGGCACTATTTCCTTTTTGGTCAGTCCCAAAAAGAATGTCATATTTTCTTATATGGTAAGTATTTAAAGGTACAATTCTTCTTTTATCCTTGTTGGTCCCACTTAATATTAAAAATAGTACTCCAATACATTTATGATGAAAGAGAAAAGTAAGTCTACTTTTTAAAGGGCAATTTGGTAAAACATTTCAAAGTCTTCATTTATTTATTAAACTTCGTGCCCGGTCAAATGTTGCCACATAAAATGAAACGGAGGGAGTAATTTTTAAAGTTAGGTTTCCAGACGAATTAATTGAGGAAATGATTTCTTAAACATGAGTATCACATCTTAAATCTCCTCAATATTTTTATTCTCAAACTTATCAGATAAGACTTATTTAGTACCATTTATCTCTTTTGTGCGATTATAAATTCTCTTATCAACAACAAAATAAAAAACTAAACTCGTGTTTGTGCTTAAGATTCATATACTGTTAATTAGTATAAATAATTTTCTTATACTATTAAGTCAGACAAATAATATTAATAGATGTAGTTTTTTTTTAATGTGAAATTTGAAATTTTGTAAATAAAATATGTTAACAAGTGTTTTCAATATGTAAAAATAATATGATAGCAAGAAGTACATCTAGCACTTGAAGTTTATTAATTCGAGATTTTAATTCTTTAAAGTTATTAAGACGATATAAATATTCAATGATTTTTTTAAACTAAATCTATCAAGTTTAATTGAATTCGATTATCTTAATACTAGTTTTGTCCTTACGTTTGACAGTATAAAAATTATTTACACGAACAAATTCGTATGACAATTAAAGAAACGCAACTAGTGACATGAACATGTCGGAGTTGGTTTGAAAAAACGTACACGCAAACCTTTGAATTTCATCATAATAATAATTGGGACCAAAGGTGGGGAGCTGAACTTGGTAACTTTTACATTTATTTTTGTTTTCCTAAACAAATTAAGAAAGTTTGACACCTAGCACTAATAATAAATGTTGAATTTTGGTGTGTTTATCGTCTTATATGATGTTCTAACGTATAAATATAAATTATGAAGTCCATTCTGTGGAAGGGTATCCAAATAACCACTTACAACATGAATATTTAAGAAATCCTTTTAAAATATATTCTTCAAAAATATATACAATATATGTATCAAATTTACTTGCACGTATGAGAAAGTGTTAGAGAATAAATACATATATTGGTTTGAAATAATATCATCAACTATATTACAGAATAAATACATATATTATTTTAAAATAATGTCATAAACTATATCACATATTCAAATTCATAAATAAAATCATTTTTCGACCGATCAACTCATCCTCAAAGTCGTTTAGGCTCAAGAAGGAAAGCTCATTGCTTAGGTAAGTAAGAAATCTAGTCCAACTTGATCAAAAGCAAATTAACATTTATTTATTTATTAGGCTAAAATAATTAATTAAACAACATTTTTTCTTTTAAAAATTACCAATCATATTCATTAAAAAGAAAGATAATGTGACGTTTGCGATGACATGTTTATTTATTTTATTCTGGAAGATTTCTTCTTTGGTCAAGGACCTCATGAGTCATGGGACCGCCACTATACTAGGCCCTACCACATCAAGGACTTTAAATTGATTGATCGACGATAATAACATATTTAGTATAATTTTATAAATTGATATAAATAAAATATAAGTGAATTTTATTTTTATATTGACAAAGTTGAGGAATTATTTTTTATTAGACATAAATTAATTTGATTGAATATGAAATTTAAAATAAAAGAAAAAAAATTCAAAATTTATACTTAAAAATAAACTATGAAAGATAAAATAAAAAGTTTAAAATCAAATTGTTAGTAAATATCGAAGAGTGTCATTCTTTTTTCTAGACCAACTAAAAAGAAGAAAGTGTAAAAAATAGTTGAAACTAGAGGTATTATTTCGATCTAGTTTGTGTGACACGATTTTAAGTAATAAATTTAAATAATTTTTATTTATTTTTGTATTTCATATAAATCTAGATAATGTCACATAAATTAAAATAGCGAAAATATTATATTTCAACGTAATTTGACTAATTCTAACCATATTATTCAATCCACTTTTTTCAAAGTCTTGTGTAATTAATACAACTCCGATGAATTTTCATTAATTTTTTCCTAACAGTAGGGAAGTGACTTGGAAATTGAACGTTTGGATTTTATTTTTTTCATTAAATAATTCAGTATTGATAGAGAGACGATATATAATAATATATGATTAATGTGTGCCTTTCATTTAATTGTACAATTTCTTAGTAATTATAATGGTCAAGTGGCAATATATAATATAGTCGACAAGACAAAATTAAAATGAATTGTCTGCCATTTGGGAGATGACAATAACTAATAAGGATATATCGTGGGATTGCTTGACCTTTAATTAGAGGTCTTGACTTCGGAGGAAAATCTGTTGGGAGCGATATGTGTGATTGAATTTAGCCAGACTCCAATGTAGACTTCGAACACCACATGAAAAACAAAAATAAAAAAGCTAATGTTTTCTTGAAGAAAAAAAATATATAAACGTGACAATAAGAGAATTTCTTACTTATTTTTTTGAGTTCGATATGTATGCAATAAGTATATATTATTCTAAAAATATTTATAAGTTATTTAGACAAATATACAAGAGATGAGAGTGAGAAGAACGGATGGTATGGCTTACGGAACTGCGTGAAAATGGAGTGTATTGAAAGACGAAAAGAACATCATCATAAGAAAATGAAGAAATCTTTGAATTTGAACTAAAATTATTAAATTTGCCATATATGTTCACCCATAACTCCAGAAAAGGACAAGTGGAATAAAAAAATTTCGAATTTAAACTAAAGTTACTAAACTTTACTGATTTATATTGTAAACGATACATTCACCCTTTTTTCGAGAAGAGGACTAAGTGGATAAAATTGATATTCGAATTTGGCATCACAAACAGAACACATAGCATAATATCAGATATTAGTCAAAAAAAGACAGGAATATTATTGGTGGGGTCAATTATTTTATGATCGTGAAAACTTTGGTTTAAAATTATAATAAAATATGTATGGTTGGAAGTGCTTCATGAATCTAAATTCTGAACCATTGGAGTTAAAAAGCATTTGCCTTTTCAACTTCTTTAGGGGTCGCCGCATCCCACAATAAGCAAAATAGGATTAGATTTTCTTTGATTTCTCGTTCGGGATTTGATACTCGTTTTAGGGTCTGATTAAATTAAAACATTCTTTAAGAAAGACGACACATATTCATAGTTTCTTGACATCATTCACATTTGTTGGTGTCTGTTACATGCCTTATAATCTAACGTTGGAAAGTTCCACATTGAGATATATAAATGTTTCCTAATAAAACGACTTTAGAATTAGAATTCGAATTTAAAATATATGGTTAAGAATGAAGGAGTGGATCTCAGATACATACGAATCCCACTAGATATATGTATCTGAAATTTCAGATATGCGAGTGAGATATGAGAGCATCAAGAGAGATGAGAAGGAGGCGAACGAGATTTATCAATGTATTACAGATACATGCAAATCCACTTGGATACACTATATCTAAAACATATTACATCTAATTTTGACGTCATGTATACCGATATATATATATATATATATATGTATATATAAAGGACACATGCGAATCTATGAATACAATGTATCTAGAACATATTACACCTAATTTTGACCCCATGTATCCCAATATACATGTATCTGGACATATCTGAATGTACCAAAATTTGATAAGATTTATAATATTACAATCTAGCATATATCTAATTAATTAGTTCCTAAGTTAGTGAAATTTAAGATCCATAAAATTATGCCCCCGCAAAAATAATAATTTACAAGTGATTAAATTGGGCCTCATCTTTGTGCATTTTGGTTTAAGTTGGGCTGGAACTTGTAGCCACTTAAAAAGCCCATTTTATGAGCCCATCAAACTATTGTTTCAATTCTTCTTTCTTTGTTCTAAAAATGTCAATTATTAGTTATAAAGTATGATATACAATTAAATGAGGATAATTGAATTGGGACATTTCTAAATTACTTTACATAATTAGTCAAACTCAAAAATAATGTTATTTAATTCTATTAATTCTTTTATAAAATTGAGTTTATTATGATTTAATGGCATCAATTATCCATTTGGGCAATACATTATAGGTTAAAAAATGGCGCCAATGTTTTACTAAGAAAAAAAAAGGCGCCTAAAAAAAAGGGCGGCAATTTTGTTGTTAATGATAAATAGAATTCTTATACTTGAAAGAGTTGGAGAACGACTGAATTTGTGATAAGTTATGAGAACTTAAATAAATCAATAATTAATAATTCATTGAAACATAGTTATTTTTTATGTGAAAACATCATGAAAAATGTTGTGGATTTTGATCTTAAACAAGTAAATTCGTCATATGTTATGGTAACTTAAATAAGTCAATAATTAATAATTCATCGAAACATAGTTATCTTTAATGCAAAAACATCATGATAATGTTATGAATTTCGATCTTAATAACCAAGTGAATCTGTCATACGTTACGAAAACTTAAATAATTTGGTAACTGAAAACTCATTGAGATATAGTCGGTAATGATATGAACTTAAAGTTTGACCCTTTTAAGTATGAAATCCACGAAAAAATGACTACTTTTCAATGACTTTTGACTATGCATTTATTTCTAAATAATAAATACTCTTCGAATATACCTTATACGGGTAAGTGTAGAATTTTCATAATATAAATGAATAAAAGTACTTAATTTTAATATACAAGGAGTATATCCAAAACTAACCCATATTATATTTTAAGAGTATTAAAGTGTAATTATCTCTAAAAAATCATATTTACATAATCTTTTCACTAAATCACATTATTTAATCTTCTTCTACTATTAGAGTTCTTCGCATCAAATTTCCATTTCCCTTTCATTTTCACCTATAAATAAATTCATCACTATACTTAATTTTCATCTCAATTAAACTTCCAAAACAAAAATTACTAATTTTTTTTTTCTCAAGATGAACTTTAAATATTTTATCAATATTTGGAGTTTGATGTTTTTGTTCATTTTTTGTGCTAGTAAATTGGAGGCTCAACGTTACGTAATGTGGGACGATATTAAGATGAACTTTGATAATATTGATATAAATAATGGAATTTTACGCAAGTCTCAAGGAATTATCGTAGTCGATTCGAATGGCAACGGAGACTCCGTTACTATACAAGGTGCAATTGACATGGTCCCCGATTTTAATTTTCAACGAATCAAAATTCTTGTTCGTCCCGGACTCTATAGGTATTTATCTGTGTATATGTATCGATGGTGTAAAAAGTTACGATGTTTTGAATTCAAATTCTATGTTTTTTTTCATCCTTTGTTAGAAATGGAATCACACATGGGAATAGTCATGATTAGTGTTACTTTTTGTGTTTTAATTAAGTTTTTTTTAAAAATTAAATAATTTTTTTTTGTTTAATTTATTCTTTTAAGATTTTCATGTTTGATACATTGAAATTAATATATGTTCTCTTTTTGTCACATAATTAAAGCAAATATTTATATTAAAACTAGATTGGTCTGTACAGATACATATCTATCTATAGACTATATATACTAGTCAATGAGTATTAAGTATTTAATTTCATTTTAGTTTTAGATCTATAATTACAAAAGGTTCGAGTATTTAAAGATTGAAACCGTAAAATTTATATTCTAGATCTATTTCTTAATTATAGTGTCGTGTCACTCTTGTGGAATCTTACTTTTTAACTATTACTTTCTTCATTCATCTTTACCTGTCGAGTATAATAAAAATAGCTGTCATCTAATTTTACATGTTTGGTATAGAAAATCAAGAGACAATTTATCATTTTGTATATGTTTTACCCTTGCTATTCATTTCCAACATTCCGATGCCTTATAATTAATAAAGGCAATATAGTAAAATTACCCTTTTGTTTATCGTTTCGTAAGAGGCATGTCAAGTCGAAGATTTGACAAGTAAAGATGAACAGAGGGAGTATATGTGAAGATTTAGTTGTATAGTTTGTGATTTGCTTTTTTTTTAAATTTTGTTATGCAGAGAAAAAGTGTATATTCCATCTTCAAAGCCATTTATTTCATTAATTGGTAATGAAAATCATCCTGGAAGAACAATAATTACTGGGAACTCTAAGGCATGTGATAAGGATCAATATGGCAATGAAATAGGCACTATTGCTACAGCCACAGTTACTGTAGAATCAGATTATTTCTGTGCAACTGGCATAACCTTTGAGGTATTCGATACAGAATGAACGTGATCTTATTATTAATTAATGGATTCAGTTGAACTCACGGAACACGATTTTTTTTGTTTTGTTTTGTTAGAATACTGTGGCTGCATTGCGTCAGGAACAGGATAAGCAAGGTGTGGCATTGAGATTAGCTGGTGACAAAGCAATGTTGTACAGAGTTAGGATTTTGGGATCACAAGACACACTTTATGATGATAAAGGATCACATTATTTTTTCAAGTGTTACATTCAAGGAACTGTTGATTTCATTTGTGGCAATGCTAGATCACTTTTTCAGGTTCTTGTCTCTTTATCTTTTTTTTTTTAATATCGATAGTGTTCAGGTCAGCTTGTTGACACCCGAATATTCTATTAGTACTTGTTAGAGTATTTGTCATCAATAGTATAAGTATCAGGTTATTCTGTTTGTCAAGACTTATACAAATAGAAAGAAATGATCACTACTAAAATGTTGTGGGTTTTCTTAGAGATATTTTGATTGAATTGGTGAGGATCGGATAAAAAGTGAAGTAATGTTTTCATTCAGAAATATTAGAAAGTTTCCCATTATTTAGTAAGAATCTGTTTCTGTTTTCCACCCTACATTTTTTTATTTCTAGTGAGTTGGTTCATTGGGAAATTAGTAAAAAAGTCATGTTATATATCACAAATATTTCACTGATTCGCAATTGGAAAAAACCTTTATTTCTAATAATGTGGGTTCAGGGTACCTCGTTGATCGACCTACTCTCGTACCAATTGTTATAAGACTTTATAAGAGCCCTCACCCCAAAGAGTAGTCTATAGCTGAGAGAGCACTCATTCAACTTCTTAACTCATTATTATCTCTTTTAATCAATAATGATTTGCGATGGAAAAAAACTTTATTTCTAGTAGTGTGTGTCCAGGCCACCTCGTTGATCGACCTACTCTCATACCAATTGTTATAGACTTTATAAGAGCTATCACCCCAAAAGACTAGTCTATAGGTGAGAGAGCACTCATTCAACTTCTTAACTCATTATTACAACCCTCCACATACTTGAAACTCAAACGATATACTTCATCACCTGAACAAGCCTCACTCGTTTAACTTTTTTCAAGACGTAATTGTGATTTTCTTTTAATTTTTCTCAACAGAGTTGTGATCTTCATTCAGTAGCTCAAGATAATGTGGGAATATCAGGAGCAATTGCAGCACATGAAAGAGAATCACCTGATGATGATAGTGGATTCTCATTTGTTAATTGTAAAGTGACTGGAAGTGGAAGTGTATTTTTAGGCAGAGCTTGGGGAGAATATTCAAGGATTATTTACTCAAAATGCTATTTTGATGCCCTTATTCATCCACAAGGATGGTTTGATTGGGATGTACCATCTAGAGAAGGGTAAGATAATTATTTATTTCGATATCGTTATCGTTATTTAATTTTGCACGTTTACCTACTTCAGAATAACTTTAGATATATGGTCATATCTGGAATTAGGCCTTGTCAAAAAAATGTCTGAAGTTACATATAACTAAAGTTAATTCATGTGTATGAATTTCAGACATTTTCAGAGTCAGCTTCAGACAACGTATATCTAAAGTTGTTTTGAAGTGAATAGATGTGCAAGTCAAGAAAATGTTTTAAAAAAAGACTAATGTTAAGGTATATGTATCTGAGTTTTAGACGTTTTCAGACTCGGATTTAGATAAGTATAACTAAAGTTGTTTTGAGGTGACTAGATGTGCAAATTAAGAAAATGTCATGTGTTTGAGTTTGTTTTCTGACTCAGCTTCAAACACGTATATCTGAAGTTGTTTTGAAGTGGATAGACGTACAAATTTTTATGTACTTTAAAGTATATGATTTAAATGGTGATCCCGGAAATGTCTTTTTTTTAGGCATGCATTTTTTGGAGAATACAATTGCAAGGGAATTGGAGCAAATAGAGCAGGTCGAGTGCCATGGTCTAATAATTTCACTCAAGACCAAGTCCAATCCTTCTTGAAAAGAGACTTCATTGGTGGAGATCAATGGCTTAGAATTTAGTTTAATTATGTTTTATTAGGTTTTGCAAAGTACGAAAAAAAAATTAGGCTAAATTTGCTTGTTAGATTTTCATTTTTATATTTTATAGGTAGGATATAAGAGTCCATTTACTTCAAGTTTGATCAAATATTTTGTCATAGCCTTTCTTTTAATTTATTCATATTTATAAGTGTGTTCTAGAATATTGATCGTATGAATCATGAATTTTTCAATATTGGATGTGAAAAAGTATTGAGGTTTTACTTATGTTTTAATTGTCTATTCTTTTTTCTCTCTCTATGTACATGATCTCTAACTCGAGATCTCTGGTTAAGGGTGAAACAGTCACATTACTGCACCACATAACTCATATTGGTGTTTTAATTGTCTATTCACGATGACATTATGTGTTGTATTTAGTAAAGAGTGATTTACCAGAAGTAAATAAATTCAAATTTATCGAATACTTCACACCATATGAAAAAAAAAATATTGAGATTTTATTCATATGTATAAGTGTGTTCTAGAATATTGATAGTATGAATGAATTTTTCAATATTGGATGTGAAAAAGTATTGAGATTTTACTTACGTTTTAATTGTCTATTATTTTTTTTATTTTTTTTATTTCCTTTGGTATTCA
Organism: Solanum paucissectum; assembly: GCA_029582445.1. Lineage (NCBI taxonomy): Eukaryota > Viridiplantae > Streptophyta > Magnoliopsida > Solanales > Solanaceae > Solanum > Solanum paucissectum. The sequence continues at coordinate 19,825 of JAJONZ010023023.1, forward strand.
AAATCCGTATCGAAGATCGTGTACTGTTAGATTCATTTTATGATGACGCTCTCAACAAGATTTTCTCCGAGCTCTAACTCAAATGAAGAAAAAAAAAGTCCTAACACCATCACGTGATCTCATCTCAAAATCTTTATGATAAATAGCTCTAACTAACCGTTAAAGTAGAAGGGCTATCTCTTATCCACGGGTATGATCTTGGGGAACAAAGTATTTAATAAGCACTTTGGTTGGAGACAAAAAATAATAATTCGATGCATAAAACATCTTACGTTAATGCAGGATGAAGGAAAAGATTGCACCCAATAAGAGGATGTGAGGTATATAGGCGATGTATCCTGAACGAAGCAATTATCTAATATGATTTCATAAGTCGAACTCATGCTCATTATAAATCACAGAAAAATAATTTAACGTTGCTCTAATTAAACAATAAATAATTATATTTAACAACGTATATTGATTAGTTATAATAAATTAATGATTTATGAAATTTGGCTAATTTCCAATAGGTATTTCAAAATTAATTGACCTAGTTGGAATCTAATTTTTACTTCAAAATGTGTCCTTTAGACTTCGGACTCTCGAAATATCCACGAAAGTTAGTTTGTCCTTGATTAACTTATAAATATAGCAAGTGTAAAAGAACTTGTGAAATATTAAAATTTCCACATATTGTAGTTAGAAGCAAAGCCAAAGTTTCAATTTTATAGATTCTAAATTTAAGAAAAACGACAAAAACTAATTATAATTGAGTTCTAAATCTAAAATTGTATATATTCAATAAATGTCTTGATATAAATATTGGGTTCATCAAACGCATAATCGAATTTTTAACTTTACCTCTAATTATATTATATTAACTCGAGATTTATAATTAAGAAATATGAGAATCTTCACGGTGGTGTTAAGATGAATAGTCAATAGACGTACTTTTTCGTCTATAAATTTAGTTTCAAAATAAGCGAAACGAAAAGAGGCGCCGGTTGTGAAACATAACACATGTGATTCTATCGACCCGTTACATCACAATTTTTTTATTTCGTTTGCACCAAATTATATTAATTTATCGTAATCAAATAATTTAATGAAGTAATAAATTTTACCAATTAACCATTCAAGTGATAAAAGTGTCGTTTTTTTTATTGTTCATATTTATTTTAATATATTGTACTAGAGTCGAGTGTCATTCAAAAAACAATCTCTTTAGGAAAATGGTCTACCGTGTATGTATATTCTATTAATTCTCCCAAATAGCTGGACCTCACTTGTGAGAATTCACGGGGTATATTGTTGTCATTGTTTTTATAACCACTTACGTGATGTAAGTGTATGTATAAAGTATAAAATATAAACACGTGATGACATATATTTATTGATTTGATATAAACACTGATGTAAATATTCCCGCCGGTAACACCCCATACTCTTTTCTTTTTTCTAATTATAGTTAAAACACGTTGAATTAAAAAGCAAGAGAAAAAGATGCTGATTTTAGCTTATGTTTTTTTTAAAAAAATATAATAATATAAAAATAGCGGTTATAATGCAACTTTTCGAAAAAAACACACCTCTTGAAATTTCACAACTACTCCTTAACAAAAACTACCCCTCAATCTTTACACATTTCACTCTCCATTTTATTTCTTTATAATTATTATTAACTTTAAAACTTTAGAGGTTCTTGAAATTATGTAACATGCAAATTCCAACGTTCATAATTTCATAAATATTTCTACTATGCAAAAAAAAAAAAAAAGTTGTATAAAAACCATACTACACAAGTACTATAGGCTCTTATATTTATTGCCTTCACTTCTTACTTGCTTTTACCCATAACTCTTTTTTACCATCTTCATATTTTTTGGGGTTTAAGATGAATTTAAGTGATTTTAGCAGTTTGGTTGTGATTTTTTTCTTGATTTGTGGTGATCAATATTCTTGTTACATTATAACATGGGATGATATGAAGGTGAATTTAAATAAAGATGAATTTATTCGATCGCGTTCTTCTTCTTCTTCTTCATCTTCGTTACAAAGAGTTATAGTTGTTGATCAAAATGGTAAAGGAGATTCAATTAGTGTTCAAGGTGCAGTTGATAAAGTTCCTTCAAATAATTTACAAAGAGTTATTATTTACATTCATCCTGGAACCTACAGGTAAATTTTTTTCTATATAATATAGTTTTTATCAACTTTTTACTATGATTAATTTCTATGTTGTTCAGATTCTTCAATAATGTCGATGAATATATGTGAATTGTTCCTGTTTATATAGTGTACTTTTTATCAACTTCTTACTCTGAGTAATTTCTATGTTGTTCAGACTCTTCAAAAATATTGATGAGTGTATGTTGAATTCTACAAAATTAATGTATATTTTGAAGAATTTACTCGAATACGAAAGACATTTTTAAGAGTCTGAACAACGTAGATTAGTTCATGTGATGATCATGAGGACCAATCTAGGGGTTCAGTAAAATTTAATAGCTTTGAATCAAGTTCTTTGTATGTATAATTAAAATTTTATTATTAAATAAGTAGAAAATTTAAATTCAGAACTCAGTTAGTAAAGCTATTGTAGAACCTGGAATCCATAAAGTTGAGAGTTTGCGAGGATATTATATTATTTGAGTTAAAAGTTTCAATGCATATATTAACTATATGTAAAAAATATTAACACAATCAGATTGCTTAAATTTTTTTATTTTTTTTAACAGATAAACTTAAATTCATTATATATCCTTTACTTTGTTTGTCTTAATTTAATTATAAATGTAAAAAGCTCACGTATTGATTCATATATGCATTTTTTATTTTTTATTATTTTTATATAGCTTTTTTTGCATTTTTTAAAGTTGGTGTGAAGTTAATTTAAGCTTGAGGACGTGGGTATATACTAGAAATAGTTGACAGTTAATAAAATGGTAGTGGGTTAACCCACCAACCCTCTCATAAAATTACTAACTTTTGTGCACTGATAAAGTGAAAATATTTTTTTTTTAAAATTATAAATTTCATATTTTAAAGAAAACTTAAGTGTAATATACTTTAGGTAAATTTTGATAACGTAAAGATTATTTTACATTAACGAATTCAGGAACAAAGGTACAGTATAGCTTACGAATTTTTGGTCGAACACAATAAATTTGATCTAAACCTAATGTCTTGTCTTGAAAAAAGCACGATATATGTGCAGATTATTAATTTAGAAACTACTCTACTAACTTTTTGAAAAGATTGAATTTCGAATTTATTAATAAATTTTAAAATCATTACTCCGTCACAAAATAATAGTACATAACTTCAATGAACATAGTACTCTTTTATTCTAGTCAGCCCATGATGTATTGTGTTGAAATCTTATTTTACGTGTGATGTCTGAATATTGTCAGTTTAGTACGAACCCTTCTACAGAAAATTATACTATTAAGTTATGTATATATAGTAGATGTCGTGTATTTATTTTTCATATTTTAAATTTTTTAGTGAAAATTCTGATTTCGTCAGTGACTAACGACATGTATATTTTATGTAGAGAAAAGGTACATATACCAGCATCAAAGCCATTCATATCATTAGTTGGTGATCAAAATCAAACAGCTAGAACCATTATTTCTGGTCATGACAAAGCCTCTGACACTGACCAATATGGTTCTATTTTAGGCACTTCTAGAACTGCCACACTCACTGTTGAATCTGATTACTTTTGTGCCACTGGCATTACTATCGAGGTACGTACGTAAATGTGTTGCAAGTCAAACATTTCTATAACAGTATCATTTTTTGTTGTTGTTGTCATAACCCGACTCGTTTTGTGATTATTATTTTTTCAGAACACAGTAATTCCAGATCCTAAAGGTGTTGGAATGCAAGCAGTGGCATTGAGATTAACTGGTGATAGATCAGTTTTGTATAGAGTAAGAATATTGGGATCACAAGATACACTTTTAGATGATGCTGGATCACATTATTTTTACCAATGTTATATTCAAGGATCTGTTGATTTCATTTGTGGCAATGCTAGGTCACTTTATAAGGTACTTACTCCCTACCTATCTACTAATGTTGCTCGGACTCTCCTATAATGTTGTTGTGCTTATGTTGGATCTTTTAAATATGTATTATTTTTGGAGGATCTGATTGTCGACGTTTTGGCTACTATGTTGTTCTAATTTGCAAGGAAAAGTTATTTTAAGTATTTGAAAACAGATTTTCTTTTTTTAGAAAAGCAAAAACTCACACCAGACTCTAGAAATAAACTAAAAATAGTGAAACTACAAAAAGTGTACCTCCATATATAAGTTCATCCGGGATCCTAATCCAGAGTTTATTGAATATTTGATGAAGATCATAAGTGCTCGCTCACCTTTAGAAAACTTAAAGGACCAAAGTTGTTCAAGAGTATACTTAAGGGACCACTTTGAAACTACCAAAACTTAAAGGACCATTTTGTAATTTTCTCTACTTCCTTCCATCAAAACTTTGACTTATTTTTTCTTTTATATTGTCAACAGAATTGTACTCTACATTCAATAGCCAAAGGATATGGAGCAATTGCAGCACAACACAGAGACTCAGCAGATCAAGATACTGGTTTCTCTTTTGTTAATTGTAAAATCAAAGGAAGTGGCAGAGTCTTTTTGGGCAGAGCTTGGGGAGAATATTCAAGAATTATATATTCCAAATGTGATTTTGATCCTATTATTGATCCAAAAGGTTGGACTGACTGGAATCAACCATCTAGGCGTCAGTAAGACTTCTAGTTAAGAATAGAGATATCATATTTATCCCACCTGCGTTATTCTTACTCCACTTAAGGGTGTCTGGTATGATGAATAGGTATTTAGTGAATTTCGAGTATCAGATAGTGAAGATTGATAATAATGTCTATAACACAACCCCTTTTGGTGGATATTGACAAGTGACCACCAAATACTAGGAGTAAGAAATGATCTTCTTGAGATCGATCTGTCTTAAAAAAGCGACTTTTTTTTCTGTGTTTGCAGGCATACAGTGTTTGGAGAATACCAGTGCAGGGGCAGTGGAGCAAATAGAGCAGGTAGAGTGACATGGTCCAAGACTCTCAATGAATCTGAAGCAGAACCTTTTTTGGATGTAAAGTTCATAGGAGGACAACAATGGCTCAGACTCTGAACTTTCACACTTCCAATTTTCTGTGTGCTATTATGCAAATTCATTCAATACAGAACTAAATTGGCTTATGAGCCCTCAATTTTGAAATAGACATAGGGGGCGGCTCAATAAGATCGGTGGCCTAAAGCCATATAGTGTGACAATGATTTCACCATAAAATACTGCATTTACAACATGCAAGGTTCATAGTATGTATCTTGTCTATTACACTGTGTGCAACACACTTGCAAAACAATTCGACTCAATAGTGGAACGTTACAGATATCGTAGAAGATCCTAGTAATTAGAGAGTTTATAATTGCTAGAGCATCTCCAGATTCTAATAAAGTAGTGGGAACTAATGATAACCTGTACACCTAAGACACTTGATTCCTAACACTAAGAGCAAACCTCATTCGATTTCCATCTCTATGTACAGTTGAACAGCATCAGTACCTAGCAACAAACTGGAATCTGTTTCCGTGGTAATACATCACGCCACCATATCCATTACTTCTGCTTCACATTTTCCCCCATCAATCTCAGGTTCTGATGATTTTTCCACATTGCTGTCCTTGTGAATGTCGTTGTCAATGTCCGTGTTGTAAGAATCATTATCATCGCTAAGTTGGCAGTCTAAGTCATGCTTGTCGCTGCCACTGCTGCTGCTGTTATTACAATCATTCTCTTCGGCTTTATTTTCAGCTGCATGCTTTTCATCCTTAATCAAGTCTATATCTCTAGAGGAGTTATCAGTTAGTCGCTTTTCTGTAATGTCATCTTCTTGCTTCTCATTATTGACACCGATTGAATGTTTTGAATGGTGATCAACTAATCTTGCTTCTGTAGAACCACGAGCAGCTTCTTCATCCATGCTACTCGCGTGAATTTTATGATCCATAGGACTAGCACGCTGGCGCTCTGAAGGAATACTTGATGATACAGAAATCTTGGTTTCTTGGATCAAAGATATCATTGAAAGAATGTCTCTGTTTGTCTCGATATCTACCCATTGATCTCCCACCCAATCCCTTGAGATTCTTAGATTCTTTCTCTCTATATTCAAGAACATCCTCTCACCTGAAAACAAAAGAGGAGAAAACAGTTTATGAAGTAAATAAAGAGAAATGTTTGCTTAACACTAGCAACAATATTGAAAAACAAAACTCACCAGGAACATAAACTCTATACGTTTCCTTTTCTGATTTGTCTGCGTCAACAATTATTCCTTCCCACCAACCATCACTCCACCAGGCATCACTAGGTGATCCCACATCAAAGGCAAGATCTTCCAGGTCACAAGGGCGGGAAGGCCTGATTGTTGGACGGTTAGAGTTTCTCATTCCAAGTTTATCAGGCTTGGCTAATCTAAATGTAGGGATCCATTCCTATAAAGTTGATGAATGTGTAAAAATGATGTTAGTTTCGAATGATAAAAACATATTTCTCTCCGAGTTGAAGTTTTTAACATGTAATGAAGTATTCTGAAAAAGTGCTGGGGCATACCTCAAGGTTTCCACATCCATCTTCATCCTTAATATCATCATACTTTATTTTCATCTGTCTCCGGGATATTTCCACAATAGTGCATCTGAACCAGCAGCCTCGGATCCCACTATCTTGGCTCAGACATTCTATCTTCTCATTAACCACAAACTTAGGAGTATACCAAAACTCACTTCCAACATGCTTATTGGAGTTAAATTTCCTACTTAAAAAACCATTTTTGAACTTCTTGTAAGACTCTTCATATGCTGTCATCTGATGCTCCTTATATTTCTTTCTTGGCCTTTTAGCTCCAACTTTTACATCATCCTTAGCACTAAATTCTTCTTCTTCAAAGAAATCTGGACTGAAACATGAGAAAATTGATTGATCAAGGTAACCGCGCAATTTACCTAATTCAAAAGGTTTTACTCTGTTGCCCTTAAATTGTCTGAAGCAAAAATGTACTCTTGTTAGCAAGTCATTTGGGAAAACAGCTACACATTTCTCATAATGTTCCTGAGTTAAGACAATGGCCGGACCATCAATACACTCTGCACTAATGACCTGAGCATAAGGAGTGATGAAAACCTCTCTAGGATGAGGATTTCTTAAAGAGACAACCCCTCTCACTTCCCTATTAAAGTGGAACCATCTCACTTTGACTTTTTTCTGGCCCTTCCGGTCCTCATACATATCTTCAAGATATGCAAGGTACTGATTTTCCTTTTCAGCCATGACAAAGACGAATGCATGTACCTGGAACACAGAAAAGGAAACAGACTTAACAGCTGTAAACTAACAAATAGGCATGCATAAGGTATAGAGGTGCAGCATTAAAGAAGTCAGGTCATCTTTCTAAAGGGGTCAAGGAGGAAACTTTCTAAATAGCATAAACTTGAAAAGGTTCATTCAATACATTTTACTTGTTTCAACTTCAACTTTCAAGAGCTTAGATGGTAATCTATGTAAGCCAAATAGGCATGATTGGGAAAAGGGAGGAACAGCACAGATGAATCCACGCTTTAATTTATGGCAGTCAAGAAAACATTTTGAGCACAAACACAAAGAGTGTCACTAATATTTGATAATGCCACTTGTGTAAATAAGAGCTAAATGATAATCCATGTGTAATGCTAAACCCTGCATCATCTCCATACATTTGGTCACAGTTTGCAATTTTATTTTTTTTGACAAAGGTAACAGGACTAGTTGGCAATTTGTCATCATTAAAATTAGAGGGAACAAATTAGAAGGCAATTAATTTGCTATCCCACAACTGATGTCAGACTCTAACACCTTGCATGCCCAAAACGGAACATCTGGAGAGTGGATGCAAGATATAACATGGGGACCCGACATCAACTAAACCAACACTAAGATAGGTTTGGCTCTGTTGTAAAGAAAAAGAACATTGAGCCTAATACAACCCCAAAACCTAGCTCCTGAGGGTTAGCATTGCTCAAAACTATACAAGGAGACTAATTTCCTGTTCCACAAAGATGGGCGACTCCAAAAATATATTATATCTTAGCCTTCTTATCAAGTATGTTCCTGGAATAAGTTTGTTCAGCATCTAAGAAATTTCAAGCAAAACATCTTAAGCATTTCAGTAAGAACTTCATTGTGAGACATTCATCTAATTGTCAGTCCAGGAAACTTACAGCAATTGTGATCCCGTTCCGGGAAAATGTTGGGTAGTGTTTGAGCTGTTTACTACATATCCATGGTTCACCTGACCAAACTATGTCGGAAGAATGAACTCTCAAGTTTCTTGTTATAGAACCCTGTCATAAAAGATCAGTCAGACATGTCAAACAGCACGGAAATGACATGTTAGTGGTGTGAGAACTCGTACCTTGTTACTTGCCATATCTGTTGATTGGACACTGAATAATGGAGACATAGGATCATCTTTCGGTGATTCTGCCATTACATGGAGCACACGTCAAGCTTTTGTTTTTCCTTTACAGCTATTCTAGACAGTTTTGTTTGCAAATATATATTCTCTAAAACCTCAGTGACTTAAAAGTTACAGATATCACATGAAAAACATCTCCAGCAGGCACTCTATTATTGTTTAGACTACATGGGAGAGATGAACTAGAGTAAAACCAACATTGCTGGAAATCTGAAAAGAAAAATAACAGTTGTATAAAGCTCAAAGACTGATGCCCTGCAGTAGAGGCCAAACCCAGGCAATAGGGAAGGATAGAAAAAGTTCATCAAAAAGGCAAACATTATAGAAAATCATAGATATCCCAAATACTTTGCTGCATAACAGCAAATGCACAAGAACTTCATTTGTTCAATTTTATGAAACTTACATGATGAGAATGTCATAGTGAAAGTCGAAACAAATGAAGCCATGAACTACTTTCCAATCTTCGTTTTGTTCTTGTGCTAAAGAAAACATTTTCTCTGTCCTAATTTCCTGTATCCAGAAGGACCTTTACCTCTCAGCTGAACCATCTTTTATAGTAATACATTAATTAGACAAACTTGTGAAGTAAACCCATCACCTAAGATTAAGAAGGGCAACTTCAGGGAAATCAAAATAAACCTCATGACATAGCATATATAAAGCTAATTAGCACAAGTACTTCATTAATCTAATTGGAATTTGATAGTACATACTTGGAAAAACTTGCAAAGTAACTACATCAGATTAACGATTAAGGCCAACTAGAGGGAAATCATAATAGACCTCATGACATGGAATATATAAAGCTGATTGGCATGAGTACTTATTAATCTAAATGGAATTTGATAGTACAACTTGGCCCAGAGCATTGATTTCCCATAATGAATAGGCTAGCTCTATCTCTCAATTACCTATCCTATGTTCGAGAAGGTCCCTCAGTTCGTCGGCAGTACCTGAGGTGCATTTAGCTGTGTCTTACATGAGACAAGGGCTATTCCCTAGTCCATGGAAAGAACATACCCAGAGTAGTCCCACAAAGTGAGGTCTATGGAGGATAGAGGGTAAGCAGATCTTATACCTATCTTAGAGGTAGAAAGGTTGTTTCCAATACACCCTCGGCTCAAGGGAAAACGGGTCCAAAGCAGTTCAGAAAAAGAAGCAATGGAAGTACAAGAAACAATAGATAATAACAAAAAACAACAGAAACTACAATATGACAGTCGATAGCAAGTGCTTACTTGAAAAATCACTTTGTAAGTGCTGTTTTGATAGCATAGATGTGAGCCAATTCACCACTTCTCTCCTTGACCTCCATCTGAAGCCAGCATAGACAGAGTCCTCACCTGCATAAGCTTTCAAGAACTCTTCGGAGACGACATAAAACATATGCCTAACACTCCTTTCCGTTCCCACAACAGCAAGAATAGATTCCCCTGAAATATCCTTCAAGAAATAATGAACCACACGATGTCCCCTCTCCTTAGAAACAAATTGCTCCTTCCATTCCACAAAACAATGGTCATTGCTACTACCCATCTTCAGAAAAATACCCAAAATTAGATCTTTTCAACTCAAAGCACCATATCCAGCCTCACATAAACCCTAATCCGTAAACTTCAAGCACTATGTCCCTTACCTAAACTAAACCCCCCAAAAAAACAACCTTAATAACCTCAACTACAACCTCAAAAGCCAATCAATTTACAAAAGACACAATCTTGATAATCTACTCTGAAACCCCACCATAAATTTAGCTTCTGGGAACTCGAACAAACAATGGGTATCTGAAAAATTTCTAAACCAACACCCCTCTACAAAGATCTGAGATAAATTACACATCAAAGTCAAAAATTTCAACAGTTAGACTTAAAGGGGTTTTTGCTGAAGCAAAAATACAACAACCCAACAAGTGAAATAGTCAATAGGCATCAACAAGCCTACAAGTTAACAGGAAAAAGAAACTTGGGTACAAACTCAAACTCCTTTGTGGGAAAAAACAGAGAAACTGGTGATGCTGGTCAAATATTAGACAAGAAAAGATTCTTCTTTTGTAACTTTAGCATATATACCAAGAATACACAAAGCTATTGTGAAGTATGAGTGTAAAAGACAAGATTTTGGATCCTGGGAAATTGAAAAAATGGCAAGAAAGAGTTGCAGAGTTCACATTCTATGAAGCATTGATGGTGGTAGCTGGGAAAACCTTCATAAAAAGCTTTGATCTTTCACTATGGGTTATTTTATCGTGTAGGCGCTCATAGGCTTTAATCAATGTATCAAGTGGATCATGGGCCCTTTGATTATTTTTGGAGATTCTGATGGATTTGTTGAGTCACTTAGACCCTTGAGGACTCAAAATGTACACTTGTGCCCACATAGTTTGACTTTTTGTGGAAATGTTTTTTTTATCGATATTTATACGTAGACATAATACATAAATGTGTCACTTAACTTAACCTCATTTTATATTTACGTCATTTAACTTTGAATGTGCACAAATAGGTACTCAAACTTGTATAAAATTGAACAAGTAGACATATGAGTCCTACGTAGTATAATACACGTAGAAAACCATGTAGGATGCAATTTGTCATGTAGGTTAACATGTAGGACGTGTGTATCTATTTGTGTAATTTTATACGAGTTTAAGTATTTATTTATGTACACTCAAAGTTGAAGGGTATAAATATGAAATAAGGTCAAGTTAAAGAGCATATTTAGTTATTTGATATGTGTTTGTACATAAATATGTATTACTAAATTATAATAAATTAACATATACTCATCATACTAAATTACTTAATCATAATAAATTGATAATTTTGTGTTTGGAGTGAGACATAATATAAACTTAAAGAGGTTCAATTGAGCTAGTATTTTTAACTCATAAAAATACTAAGTTATGAATTCATAATTATAAAAGTTTAATAGGTTCAGTAGTGAGAACATAAAGATTGATTTCATCATGTTTAAATTTTGAATTATTTTCTATTTGATATAAATATTGAGTGCAAATAAATATTTACTTTTTATGTGTTGCTATATTTCTTTTATGTATTGATAATATTGTGATCTCAATGTGCTTGGTCATGAATAATGGAGTAGGTCCAGTAATCATAAATATTGAAATTTAATATTCATAATACTTCTCAAATTCTATTCATTAAATCATATTGAATATATTATTGTTGTGATTTTAAAAATACATGTGACCAACTATATTTTAGTAGTGTCAAGGCAAATATTGGTGAAATATTTGAACTTTTTTGCAATTTTCAACTTCAACCAAATACTGTCCAAACGCTTACCAAGTCATTTACTTTTATAGATTAGTAAAGTAGATAGTTCATCCATTATGTAAGGCATTAATTGAACTCATGCAAATGTTGTCTAAAGAAGTTTTATGTTTAATTGTCTAAAAGTGAGAAAAGAAATAGGACAATTGAATATTTCTTTTATTTTTTTTATAAGATGTCAAAGAAATTTACATTTATCTTTTTACTCCATATTACTTGTTACTCAAATCGTACAGTTCGATGCAGTAAGTTTTCATTATATGTAAAATTCCAGAAAGGATCAAACCACATAAATCTATTATACGCAACCTTATCATGCACTATTTGGTACTAAGATATTTCAAAATGTTAAACTTATCTTTATAGGCCAAAGTGGATCATTTATGATAACCAGTATGAAACTTAGCAATGATGCACAAAAGACTTTGATATTCTTGAAAATAATTCCATTATATTAAATAAGAATCACAACTTTTAGTTTGTACATTTCACTCTCAATATCATGTATACAAATATTTTTAAACAACCAAAAGTATTCTCAAAATAAAATGGTAAACTATTATGCTACTTCTGCCAAAATAATCATCAAAGCACAAACTCAAGTGTCCCATATCATCACCACAGCAATTATCCCAACACCTAACAAAACAGCCAAAAACTTGAAATGAGGCTTGTCAATCAAGACCATTTTTTGAGGTTTGTATCCCTTGGAAAGCAAATGATTAATGGATACAAATATAAAAACCCCACAAGCCAATCCCATTGATATTGCAAAGATCCAGTCTGCAACAACCCCTTGAGTTGTGGCATCTATTATGATTCCGATGGCAACGCCAATTGGACTAGAGATGGCAAAGGCAAAAGCATAGGCCGCGCAAGATAGTAAAGGGCGGTTTGGGATCATCCTAAGTAGAGCTATTCCCATTGCAATAGCAGCAAATATCTTGTGTAAACTGACAGTCCAAAGAGCTCTCCAAGCATCGGCTTGTGAATCTGCAACACCAATGGCTATCCCCTCAAAGACGGAATGGAAACATAGTGCGACAATCAATAAGATGCTATCACCAAGTGAAGATGCAGTTGCAAGAGGTGCTTTAGAATAGTCATTTTCTCTGCCATCAGAGACCTGTTAAAGCAATTAATCGAGACAAATCTAATTAAGCCACTCAAACAAGAACGGATTTTTCTCCAAAGTAGTGGACTTTACCAATTAGATTTAAAGAATAAAAGGAATTCGAGCACACAAGATGGTTCTTAGAGGGAAAAAGATTAAAAAAATCAAGATCTTCTCTAACCTGTGACTGCCCTTGTGCGACTGTTCCATTGCTTTTTCCATTTTCAGTATCTCCTGGAACACAAATGGGATTTGAAGTATCAGCAAAGAGTTCTTTATAGCAAAAGTTAACTACTATACAACAGCATAAAAGGAATTTATACGATCAAGGCTATTAAAAGGTAATTACAGGTTACTACCAATAATAAGTGACGTTTGTAAATCAAAAAGTAAGTTTCGTCACATTGTCAATGGATATAATTTAAAATCCTACTTTTCTAGTAAACTCCTTGATATGGGAAGCTAAACAGAAATCAACATAATTTCCAGTTGATCTCAAGCTAAAACATAACTCAAATTCACATTTCCTTAAACATCATCGACCATGGAACTCTCCTACTACTCCGATTAGACATAACTTGGAAGCTAGTAAAAGTTCTACAGTCAACCTCAAAATTAGGTGCAGGATGCTTTAGAAACCAAACTATCAGATTTTAAGCAAAGCTCCAATTAACTAGAAAAACAAGATCTTGTTGATCACTAAGTGAAAGTTTAGCATATATTTTTTTTTTCTTTCTTCAATGTTTCAGCATCAAACAAACAACATATCCTATCAAACAGCGAATGGAACTATAAAACCACTCCAAACACAAATACGGTTAAATTCGAATACTTTGTCCACGCCAATATGTTTGACAAACTTTGCTAGCTACTACCAACATTGATTTGCTTGCGGACAAGACTATTGTTAAAGTATGTCTACTACTCTTTTCTGACGATTCAAAATTCTCATCTTTGCCTTCCTCTCACTTCATTCGAGCTAAACTACATACACCCCTCATCTTTGCCGTCCTCTCACTTCATTCGAGCTAACCTACATACACCCCTCATCTTTGCCTTCCCCTCACTTCATTCAAGCTAAACTACATACACCCCTTGAGGTAGAGTTCGTGTTGTAGTAGGAGCCCCTTACGAGGCTTAGCCAATTTGAAGAATTATCAAAACTAAATGAGGACTAATTCTTTTTTCCCAAAACTACCGTTTATATATAGAAAAATGCTGCACAGAAAGTATGAAGTTCAATTTTTTGTCTGATCAATCAAAATTCGAAAACAACACATAGTAAAACAATAGTTAATAAATTTGATAAAAGCACAAACCTTGTAGCTGAACATCATTGTTGTTGTTATTGTTACTCTGCTTAGCATAAACAAAACAGATAACACAATCAGCTAACATAGTCATCAAATAACCAGCACATGCCAACATATAAGCAAAAGGGTACTCTTTCCTTGTCAATTCCCCAAATGTCTCATTAGCATCACTTAAAAAATGCATAAGCGCAGTTCCCAAGAAAACCCCACCAGCAAATTGTGTTCCAAGAACCAAAAACCCCTCATTCCATTTCATGAAATAAGGTGAAACCCCACCAACAAAAGTCCCAAAGAAGACTATTATCAAACACCATATCTTCACTAGAACCAACGGCCGAGATCTCAAATGGGGTTTGTCAGATTGTTCAGATAAGCCCGAATCTGAGTCAGCATCTCCGTCATGATCTCCGCCGTGTGCGGCGGCGGAGATAATGAGAAGAAGAAAAAGAACAAGAAAGAAGTGTAAACGTGCCATTTGGGTTAGAGAAAATCATTTGAAGGAAAAAATGGAGTTCTTTATAGAAATATATTTGGAGAAATTGATGTAGTACTGCAGGACAAAGAGATTAAGACATGAGAGAGAGAAAACAACGTACTGCAATGGTGAATTATGAGAGAAAAAAATGTGAAAGTATTGTACTACTACTTACCATAAATATTATTGGTTGAGATTTTTAGTGACTCTTGACAATTCACATACCAAAGGTGGTATTACTTTGACTCATTTTATGTCCATTAAAAAGTAGTTCTTTAATAAAAAGCTAATTGAAATAGTATAATTAACAGTTATTTTAGGATAATTATTTTTGAGGTTAAAAGTAATATTTATTTTGAAACGAATGAATTAACTTTTAAAGCACATATTTTAAAGAAAAATATGAGGTTTGGTACCAAACAAAGGCTTTGTTGATGCGTCAAGACTCAGGGTGAATCTTAACCTTAAGAATAAAAGATGAGGCCACAAATCGTTAGTGCCAGTTAGTCAACTGGGGCGATGACCAAGACTTTCATAGTTGGATGTATCATAAGATGACAAGTGGAGATTGAAGATAGATCTGACACAATAAATATAATAACGGTCTTGATACAGAACTTGTTTGGTAGTATCAGAAGGTTCGAGAGCCAAAGCCACGAGATTGAAAACATTTTGATGATCGATCATGATAAGTCCAAAAGTACAATTGCCTTTGAATAAGCATCCCTCAACAAGATTTGATAAATTTATGGGATTAATAATTGAACAACTAGTAGTTGATGATCCATTTATTACTTTCTGCTATTAAACTATTTATAATTTGAATTTGAAATAATGAAAAGTTACAACTTAACCACCAGTCTACCCCCACCCCCAACCTAACCTCTGCCTCCCATCTAATAGGAGAAAACAGAAAAACTATAGTTTTGGTGATCCAAATTGATGAATATAGAAATTCCTGTACACAAGAATTAATAATAATGATTTTTTGTTATCTAAATTGTAAGAAAATACCACAAAATCATATAGTATCAAGTCAGAGCAGAAACAATATGTTGAATGAATCTGCCGTTTGGCAAATATTTTTATGTATTCCATTATTACAAAGGAGCAAATGATGTAATTCATTGCTTGTGAGAAAAAGAATACAACCATGTTGTTAGAGAAGTAACATTCTTGAATTGAATCGTTTAGTTACACATAATTTATCACAATATCAATTACTTTTATCCTTTTTAAACTCAAAACTTCCAAAAATCAACACTAGCGATGCCAGAGGCGACCAGCCTGCTTTTGCTCTTGCATACGCCTGCATCAACAGAAGAAACTTTAATAAGAAGCATCTTAAGTTCCATGTCTTCAAGGATTTCAAACACAATCCAATAAGCACAACAATATCTAATAAACGAATCAAGAAGAAACTTTACCTATGGTGCTCCTTCGATCGTTCAATAAACTCTTTTGCAATATCATGTCCTTGGTATGAAGCTAATACAGTTCGAATATCAGCTGGCCTATGTTTTCCAACATCTGCACACATAAGTTATCGAGTCATTAAAGTGAGATTCACAAGGTGACATGATAAGTACCAGATTATGTATGTCATTTGTTATTGGTATACTTACATTCAAGAAATGGAATAAGATCTAAAAGTGTGGTATCTTCCACATCTCCTTTCCATGGTTTTATTTCTACGCAGTTCTCTGGCTGAAGGCTACTTTCTAATGCGTTACCACTAATATATATAATCCTTGATGGATCCCTATTCAACATGGAAAGGTCCTGCAACAACAGACACAAATGACATGGAAATCTCAACCATTCCGTCTCTTAGTAGTTAGAACATAGGGTAAGGAGAATAGAACATAAAACAAATGAAAAAAAGGTCACATCAAAGAAAGAAAGGAAAGATAAATGGAAATCCCAATTATCACCATTTCCAAGGAGTGGGAAATAAAGCAAGACATAAAAGAAATTAAAAAGAAAAAAAGAAAAGGTGAGGTTGAAAGATTTTCGTGTTGCAGTTGAAGCATAATGAATGGAAAATTTAGAGAATGAGCAAAATCACCTACTCTGTAATGCTTGCCACCCACATATTTAGTTGCTCCCCTTGATAGCCTATACCGAATACACTGCTTTGAATCCAATCTGTCGACAATAGGATCGACATACTGCAAATACCACAAGCCAATATTTTAACTACACAATTGGTACAAAATATAGAAAACATTACGAAGGGAGTAAAAAATACCATGTTCTGTTGGTCAGAGTACACAATTATCTCAAAAAATTGAGCCAAGTGTTCCAGAAAATCCTCAACCCCGGGTCTTTTAAATGTTCTCCAACCTCTGTCACGCTTTTAAAGGACAGGAAGTCATATTAGTGACAACAAAATGAAATGATAAAACAAGCTGAACTTCGAGGGGAAAAACTCTACCAGTAGGAAGAACCTAATGGTACGACTAATCCTCTATACTCATCATGATCCAAAAATCGACAAGCTATTACGGCAAATTTAAACCACCATGATTAAATAAAATCCGTCTTGTTTGTGACTAGGAATTTTACCTTCCAGTCAGAGTAGACCAATGTCTCACTTAGATCAAGAACAATGGTAAAGACATGCTGCTCCAATGGATGCAAATCTGGCAGGAGCTTGTCTGATGATGGTTCACTATAATCCTAAAGTAATCGACAAGATTTTATTTGTAATTGGGAAGAGATGAGATGCAAAAAGAACAAGACTTAGAAAAGCAACATGGTTTAAAAATAAAAATGTGCATAATTACTTACTCGAACTTGTTCTTCAGTCAAGCGCCTTAGATCTAGGTAAAGCTCAACTAACTTGGCAGGCACTGGAATTTTCAGAAGGGGAGAAAACATACCACCATAAAAGTAGAGAAAGTGTAAGATTAACCCAAGGAAACTACTATAGAATGTATTACAAACAATAAGTATCGGCATAATTAAGAAAATATAGTTATATTATTACAACAAATCATTTACAAAAAAGTGTCATCAAAATTACTAAGAAAATATAATTATACCATTATAGAATATCATATTCAAAAAAACAGTATCAACATAATTAATGAAGTATATCGTCACATCTCAGAATGAGTATTTTCATCCTTCCTTGTACCAGCTACCATTAACTCCACGACCCAACAAAAATCAAGCATTGAACACATTTTTTTTCTATTTTTAATCAGTATTTCTGGAATGTGGGACATAGTTAAATCCATGGATCATGTCAAATTGTCAATGACACATATAGTAAGCCACATGTTATACGCCCCAACATGAGGCCATTGCAAGGACAGTTCCACATATCATATACAGTCCATAACAAGCTAGTACAAGACAGACAACCCTCATCCCCAAAAGTTCAGCACAAAGCTTTAATGTGCCAACAACAACAGAATTCATGACTAAAGGGAACACAAGTTTATGGACGCGTCCCTAACTATTTGCCAAGGATATCATGCAACAAGCAGAAAAAAATTTAAAGACACCAATGTGTATTAGTATCACACCTATATATTGCACACAACTAACAATGTGTGGCAAACACAAGTTCATGTTTTTGGATAGGGAAAAGACATAAAATCCCCCCTGAACTTGGCACGAAAACTTACTTTAGTACTTAAACTACACGGGTGTTTATATACCCCACTTAACATCTTTTAAGTGATTAAAACACCCCCTAAGGGATGATGTGGCAGAGAGAGTGAGTGCACTCTCCTGAAAGTGCGTGAAAAAAGAGAAAAAAAAAACTGAATTTTTAAAGCCCTACACATGGCCTTTTTTTATTGGCCAATATATAACAAA
>JAJONZ010023024.1:0-46529 GCA_029582445.1 Solanum paucissectum
CTTCCATCTGAGCAAAAAGGTAGATGGAAGGGTAATTTTAGACCAAAAAGATGAGTAGAAGGGTATTTTTAGACCAAAAGATGGATGGAGGGTATTTTTAGACCTTTTCCTATACTTCAAGGGTATTTTTGGCCCTTTTCCGATTTAAGATTTAGCCGTTTGAAAATCAAAATTTAACTTGTAGGATCGAAGGAGAAAATCGAGTAAATGAAGTTTCAAACTTCGGTCTTCGGGACTAAAGTTGGATTTGGCCAATTTACCACTTCATACATTCAGGTGGAACAAAAATAAATTCATCTCGAAAGATCTGAAGTAGAAAACTGGTAAAACTAGCTCAAAATTCAAATATTTGAAGTTAGCACAGTCATATACTGAAATCTACATCATAGGTAGAAAAATTTCTTAAAATGTTGTTTCTCATTTAATTTTATTAGTATCTTTTAATTTTTGTTGTTGTTTTAAACAATCGATATTCGAAATTCATTAATTAATCAAATCAAATTTATACGATGATAGATTGACGAAATAAACAACTCCTATTCATTATTCAAAGATCTTTAATTTTAGAGTTTGAAAATGAAATAAAAACCTCTTATTAAGGCTAAAGCGAGATATATATCCTCAAAATTTCTCCACTTTTTAAAATTGAATTTAATTGATCTAGTACAATATTGGTGGTTTATATTTCATAGCTCTATTGCTTAGAGAAACAAAAGATGATTATGTGCCGATTAAAGAGTCAAAATTTGAACTTTATGAAGTATAAATTTTAAGATTATGATATCAAGTATTAGTATCTGATTTAAAATTTTAGTTCTGAATATATTTAGTGAATTCCACAATAGAACTACATTGTTTGAACTAATTTTATTGAATTTGATCGTAGAAATATGATAAGATTCAATTATTTGAGCCATTTTATAATATTTTGTACTTTATAATATATCCTATTTTGTTTAAAAGAAAAAACAGTTAGGAGGACCAATAATTCATGCTCATCTTTTTTCATGGCCCATTTTATTAATCAATTATCACAAATATGCTTTATATTCTTTTATAGGCTAGTGAAAATCCTCTTCCATCTAGTCAATTATTTTGTTTTTATCCTCAAAGAAGTCCAAAAATGCAAGCTATTTTAGGTCAATTATTTCGTTTTCATTATCAAAGATGCCCAAAAATAAAATTCACAACTCATATAATTTAGATGCAAGAGGAATCCTACAAAGTTTCCCATCAATGATAAGAATATTACTTTTAAGTCTCTAATAATTTCAAACCTATTTATTGACGAACGATTTGAATCGTTGTCTTGAATAAGAATTTCAAGACGGGAATATTGGCACAAAACAACAGACGATCACAATTTAATTTTGTTATCATGTAAAAACACGACTTTAACTTCTAATGAATCACTTCAGTTTCAACTTTAAATCATGTTCTTTTGTCCAATCTCAATCAACTCATGTCCAAACTCTGCTAAGTAAAATAAAAAATAGAATCGATCAAAAAATCTTATCAAGTGTTCCATAATGACGTGAAATATCAAACGATCAGAATTCAAATATATTATCATGTACAAACATGATTTTAACTTTCAAATGCTCTTTTCAATTTTGACTTCAAATCATTCTTTTTTTGTCAAATCTCAATGAACTCATAATCAAGAGTTTGCTAAGTAAAAGATCAAAAAATGAATGACCAAGAACTCTTATTTAGTGTTCCATGTTAGATATCCCTATTTCCTAATAGCAATATTTTTTCCTCGAATATAGAGGCGGATGAAATTAACACATATAATTAATATGTTCACCTAACTTAAATTCTGAATCTACCTCTGCCTCTCCTCGAGTATAGATAATTTGTACGTAATGATAATATATGTTTTCCTATATTTATTGCATTTTTATTACTATTGATTGTTTCTCCATCACAAGTTAAGATATGTCTATATCTTATTTCTACGTATAGATATTTTTTCTTTAATTCTTTTACTACATTTTCATAAATGGCCTTTAGAATTAACTAAGAGACGTATATTTTATCTTTGTGTTTTAATTTCCAACCCCTTCAATGTTGAGCAAAATCTTGCATGACATGGATCATATCAAATTAAATGTGACTAATTAGCTTATTAAAAAAAATGAAGTCAAGTGTCTCATGCTAATAACACAAACATTACCACTCCTTCGGTTCCTTTTTAGTTGCCATGTATACTAAAGAGCATGTTTGACATTACTGCTAAAAACTGCTATTTGAAAAATGTTTTTGATGATCGAATTGTGTTTGACTAATTTTTTAAAAAAAAGTACTTATCAAGAGAGAATTGATTATCTTTTTTACAACTTTGCCCTCAACGTGAATTATTTTAGAATGAAGAGACACATATATAGATAAAGATTAAAGAATTAATGAGGATTATATATATATTGGTCAAACAACACTTTTTATTAATTTTTTTTCTTCCGAGTTGTGCCAAACCTTATCATGACACTAAAAAGGGACAGAGGAAGTACTATTGTTATGGATTACTCATAAGTTATCTCTCTCTTTTTTTGGATTTTTGTCGACATCTAATACTTATACTTAAATTAAATTAAATTTGATTTCACATATTTCTTAGTCTTGATGTGATTGGATATGTGTCTTTTTTAATCTATTGTTAATGAATTTTTTGTCCTACTTAGGAGAAGAGCAAAACCTAAAAATCGCTACACAAACAATAAGAATTACCTTCGAAATTTATTGTTAATTTGTCTCAAAATATATAGCTCGTAACTAATATGACTTTTTTGACAATTCGTCGATGATCCGTTATTTTATAATTCAATGACAAAAGTTATCTATAGCTAAATTATGTTTTTTTTCCCCACTTAATTTGAATATATGATACAAACTTATTATAGAACTAGGCAAATTACTCGTGCTTCACACAAGATTGAATTCTTTTATTAAGCTTACATATGATTATTCAGTAATATTTGTATTTTCGATACATACTCTACATTGTCATTAACATGTTATTTTAAGGCAAAGCACTCCTCCGACATATTAATAACATAAACATAAACTAATGACTGTAAAAAAAATTCCAGGATCTGTAACAATAGAATGAAACAGAAAGGAAAAAATTGAGTCCACTGAATGCACAGTATCCCCTTAAGGAAATTATTCCCCTCTAGTACTCGAGAGTTAAAGGAATAGATCCTCTCAGGATATAACGATTCTATTCACCAGTGTATTGATACAAATACAATGGTGTAGTAAGCCACTCAACAGGAGCATAGTACATGAATATTTATTTGTGCAGCAGAAGAAGAAGAAGTTCAGAATTTTCATTGTTTTAAAATGAGAGGAAATCCCTCTATTTATAGACAACAAAGGGTAGTGTCAACAAATGTTTATTGTTCTTTATCGAAAATGTCACAACTCTTTGGAAAAGTTACAACCTTTCGGAAAGGTAACAACCTTTCATAAAAGTCACAATTTTTCATAAAAGTCGCAACTCTTCGTAAAAGTCACATATTTTCATAAAAGTCACAACTTTTCATTAAAGTTGCAACCCTTCATAAAAGTCACAACTTTTCATAAAAGTTACAGCGTTTCATGAAAGGGGAATGCTAGTTTTGAAAATAAATAAATATAAAAAGGAATCCTGGTTTGTGGTGGCGTCACGTAGGCATGCCTAGGGTTCTCTTCTATATGCATATATGATTGTATTGTGTTGTATTATTTTAATGAATACAATGTTAGTATAAATTGTATCGTTCTCCGTCGTTACATAATGCCACACATCCATAATTTAAATGATAAATCTACGGAAAAAAATAAGATACATGGTAGAATTACTATGAAAATTTAAAATATAAGATGAAATATGATTATTATTTAATAAATAAAAACAAAATGAAAAGATAATATATTAAGGTGATCACACATCACACCAAATCAAACTATGAATTTAAGCGAATAAAATCGAATAAAAATTAAGTAACAATAAAAACAAATATGATATTTAAACTATCAAATAATAAAATGGGTAACAACCATCCGAACAAGGAGTAAAAGTATTAAATAAGAAACCGGTGAGCTTATTGGATCCATACCGGTTCAGTTTACTATCGTCGCCGGTACTCAATTCCGCCAACCTATCTCTGCCGCCGGACCACCGCCTTCTTCCGACGGCTCTACATTTCCGACTTCTGTAAATCAAGAACAGAACTCGCCGCAGTGTATTAGGGTTTGGCAACGTCAGCTACAAATCAAAGGACCTCTACTGTAAGTAATCAAAACAAGCTTTAAACCATTAAATTCAAATTGGAGTATAGAAAATTTATCGTATTTGTATTGCTATTGTTTTTCATACGATAGAACCTGAAGATTTTTGTTTTTAATTATGAATTTTCAGTTTGAAGTTGATAGTGAATCATGAAAAAATCGGGATATGGTTTACAATTAAGAGTTCCACCATCGCAGCAGAAGAAGAAACAGCCTGGGAGGCCTCCGCTTCCTAAAGCACTTGGTTTTGGTGATGGTGATGATGATGATGTTGAGAAAGAAATTTCTCGCCATGCCTCTAAGAATAAGGCTCTTAAAGATGTAAGCTTTAGCTCTTATCTCATAATTTTCACATTTGTTTTATAAATTCAGTTTGTGTGGAACTCGATTAATTCCATGCGGAACGCCTGTACCTACTACTAAAGCTTTAGCTGTATATGATAATTTTCACATTTGTTTTATAAATTCGTCTGAATTTTTATAACTATGGTGTCCGGTCCGGGTCAGCTTGTGTGCACCTCGACACTTGAAACTATGTGCATATGAGAAGAATTCGCCTAGTGTTTTGTGTTTGTTGGGAATTGAACATGAAATCTTATGGTTCTCAACCCATTGACCACTAGACCGCTTGCTAAACATTGTTCTGAACCTTTTTAGACTGGTTTTGTTTATCTCCGAAAAAGGAAACAGATGTATGACTCAAGAAGGGGAAGCGACTAACTAGGGTTGTAACTCCATTGATGCAATTTGTTATTTTTGGCAGATTGAAGAACAACATAAGAAGGCTTTAGAAGAGGACCCTTCAGTATTTGATTATGATGGAGTATATGATGATATGAAAGTGAAGGCTGTCCAACCTCGAGCTCAGGATCGCGAAGAGAGGAAGGTAATGTTTTAAGTTGCATTTTTCCCCACGAATTTTTAGGTATCCAGTATGATTTGATGAAACAAAACAAATGAACAGTTCAAAAGTTTGGAGAGGATACTCATGATTGTTTCTGCAATTAATGGTTTAAACCATGTGAAATTAATTGCTATGCTGAGTAAGCTAACGGACCTTTTAGCCAGGAAGTACGTGGTCGAAGTAATTTGTATTGTAAATTCTGTTGTGGTAGACTATAAGTGAAATTGGATTTTGAGATATTACCTTTTCACCTCAATACAACTTGAAGTCTTCTAGGATATATCCTGGTTTAGCTCTAGAACCTAAATTTGACATGTTATGGTGGCTTTGACAGTAAGATGCTAGGATAAGGAGCATTTTCCGAGTGAAAAGAATCATGGAAAGATTCTGTGTAGTGTTAATTTAAGTATTCTTTGATTTGTTATTCTTAATTCAAGGACCAAGTAAGCTACTCTTTTAACTGGTTTTCATATTGAGGTAAAGTATCTTTTACGTTAGAGAGTTTTTTATTCTGATGGAATTATGCTAGAAAAAAAATAGGAGATGGCTCTCTTTTCTCAGTGGTTATACTAATTTGTTCAATCTAATCTGCTTTTGTCTGGTTGCATTATCTTCTCCCCGAAGGTCTCTTGAAATATGCACAGTAGTTTTCTTTCCTCAAAAAATTTTCCTGCGAAACTGGAGCTATATATTATTGTGACTTCCCTTCTTTCCTTCTTCCTTTTCAATAATATCTAGAACATGTAATGACTCTTTGTGCACGGGATAATATCATTAATATCTGCACTTTTAACTTGACGGAAGTGAAAATTACTTCCACAATTTTTGCACCTTTTTGAACTTTTATGCTTTGTTCCAGCCAAAATATATCCAGATGCTAATGGATAAGGCAAAACAGCGAGAACGGGAGCATGAGGTCATTTATGAGAGGAAAATAGCAAAAGAGAGGAGTAAAGATGATCATCTTTTTGCAGACAAAGACAAGTTCGTCACTGCTGCTTACAAAAGGAAACTTCAAGAGCAGGCTAAGTGGTTGGAGGAAGAGCGTCTTCGTGAACTACGAGAGGAGAGAGATGATGTAAGTGAAATTTTTTCATCTACTTGTGATTTCCAGTTGGTACCAACTTCAGGATCTCTTTTGTTCTTTGCTTGCTTATCTTTATACTTGAGGTATTTCTGTAAAAATTACGGATGGCCTTCCATTTAAGTTAATGATCATAATTTAATTTTACACCTAACTGCTCATTTCATTTGATAACTGCCTGATGACCGAGCATGTTCTAGCAAGATCTTAAGTTAGTTTCTGCTTAAATGTGATTGATGATTGTCAAGCTCATTTGAAAAGTTTTGGCTTTATGTACTAAAATCTCATAGTGATTTCCTTGGGAAGAATATTTGAAACTCTTATCAAGGAAACATAACTGAATGAAAGAAAATTACTTTCTCAATATTAAGGGTCTGTTTTGGAGTGTATTAGTTTTTAAAGAAATATATTTTCGGATAATTCTTAAAAGAATTCCCAAATTTTAGATAATTACTTCATAAAGTGTTTGGTGTAGAAGATTTCACTCACATTTGATAGTGGAGCCGTGTTTGTGTCTTTTAAACCTAGCACCTGAAATCTGAATTGCAGGTCCAAAAACAGTTCCATAAGTTCCAATTATGTCAGACTAAATGCATTAGTAAAATTTATCGAATACTGGAGGACATATTCTTCATACCAATACACTTATTTCTCAGATGCGGACAGTTTCAACTGGTTTAATTATCCCTGAACAGAAGTACTGAAGCCACCCTACAACTAATGAACGTCAAAAGGAAAAACTAGAACTGCTAGTAATACTTATTTTATGGACGTAATTTTGATCATACTTCCCTTGTTGGTTTAACACAGAACACTTCACAAGAGATAATCACCGCTAACAGAAATACTGTGTCAGTTGACGCTGTTAATCAGTATGGAAAATATAAAGAAGCTATGGTTGTCCGTTGCATGCATTAATTTTTTCTATTTGAGCTGAAAGTGACCCCTTTCAGCACATAATCCCTTTATGTTCTAATAATGTGAAATATATTGACAGGTTACTAAGAAGACGGACATCAGTGATTTTTACTTTAGTCTTCAGAAAAATGTTGCCTTTGGAGGAGAGGGCAAGTCCAAGAAGGCTGTGAATCATCATGAACCGGAAACAGTTCAGACAGAAGAAAAACCTTCATCATCAGCGGATGTACATTCACACATGTCTAGGGAGATAAAGACGCAAGATCACGAACCTTCTGTTTCTCCTCCTCGTAAGGAAAGGACTGATGGAGCCGCGGATATGAAACCTCCTTCAGATGGTTTGTCTGAAGAGAGGGCTGAAAAACTAGCTTCCGACAATGTACCAACTACTACCACTGAACCTGCGGCAAGTGATCAACCAAAAGTTGACCATCATAAAAGAAGTCTGGACGCTGTTGCTGCAGCTAAGGAACGGTTCTTGGCTAGGAAGAGGGCGAAGGAACAATAGGTTCCAGCTGCTGCTGTTGTTTCTTTGGTTGAAGCTGATATCTTATCTTTCTATGATTAAGATTTACTCCTGTTATATACACACACTCACATTGTTGTAACGGTCTTTTTCATGATTTCCGACATTTGAATGCACATTTTCTTACTTTCTATTGAACAGGACTCTGATCAAAGCTGCATAGCTTCCTTGTTATTGAAACTTCTGGATAATGGAGTAGGGTTGTCGAGGATCAACCGGTAATCGCCTCTCTATCCCGTAAAGGTAGGGGTGAGGTTGTGTACATCTTAACTCCTCCGTCCACTTGTGGGATTAAATTGGGTTTTATCGTTGTTGTCTTAAAAGTAGAAATAGTACCCACAAGTCACTTTTTGGTCCCGTCTTTGAAAAATAGCTATTGTAATGGAATTTCAAATTCTAGAAAATGGAACCCTCAAATATTATCATGAAATATTCCAAATTGATTTTGAAACTTCATGATAATAACTATTTTTCATTTATTGGGGCTGAAAAGTGATTTATTTGCTATTGAATGGCAGTTTACCCATTAATGCTGGAGCAGAAAAAAAATGAGGGCTATATATTTATCCTATAATCACATTTTCATAAAAGTCTATTAACTTTTGGTTGGTTCACAAAATTCACTTCAAATTCATGACTCATAGGCTATAGAGATTATTGATTTCTCGATCCATTTCATTGACCACTATGTTGCACCCCTAGTTGTACCTATCCCCTTTGTATATTGCATCACATAGTTTTGTAAGCTCTTATGGCTGCATTGAAACTTGAGTACATAATATATATACTAGCAAACAAATGCTTGTGTAATGGTTAGTATCCAAAACAAAAATGTGTTCCAGCAAGTTTTCTTGGATTTTATCAAACCCACCGTTCCTATCATTTACATTTGCGGTGCAAAATATTAATTTCTTTGGAAGTTTGTTGATTGTTGATTGTTGAATCACATGCCACCCTCTGCCAAATTGTTGTACCTATGTCCCAATAGTGGTACCAAAACCTACTATTCTGCTTTAACTAAAGGCTCTTCAACTTCCTTTTTTCTATCCGATGTCTCGATATTTGTTTTGGGTTCAAACTAATCTGAATTTACATTGAGAAGTCACAGGGGTGAATCTAGTTTGTGAGTTCATTAGAACTCATAACTTAAATTTTGGATCCGCCTTCGCTCCCACAACTACCTTTCGATGGAAAAGACATTCAATTTCTCTTTTTAGGTGTTCCACCTGGTGTCACGTTGGAGCCCGACTAATCTAAGAGTGGCGCCAAGAAGTCTCATTTTGGAGAAACAAACTCCTTGCTCAAAACAACTTCATTCTCAAATCTCGAACCTGAAACCTCTAATGAAGTACTTATCACCACATCACAACATCCGTTTGATATTAAAGACACTCTTTAACTTTCTTCAACATACTATTATGAAATACTATATAGTTTGGCAAATGTCAATTATCTCCAAAGTTCCCAAGAACCAACCATGGCTTCTTTCCTCCTTTTCCTCTCTATCATTTCTCTCCTCTTTCCCTTCATTTCTTCATCAAACTCCTTCACAACAATCCCTCTTTCATTTCTCAACACCAACACAAATCAAGATTTTTACCAAAAACTCACTCATTTAGCTTCTTTCTCTTTAGCTAGAGCTCATCACATCAAGAATCCTCAAGATTCTTCAATTTCCAACATCCCTTTATATCCTCATAGCTATGGAGGCTACTCAATTACACTTCCATTTGGTACTCCTCCTCAAAAAATGCCATTTGTCATGGACACTGGCAGTAGCTTTGTTTGGTTCCCATGTACTAAAAAGTACCAATGTTCCAAATGTCCTGTTTCTTCACAAAAAAATCCAACTTTTATTCCAAGATTGTCATCTTCAGCAAGAGTTCTTGGATGTTTAAATCCAAAATGCAGTTGGATTCACCCAAAAAACAGCCCAAAATCTCTTTGCCATGATTGCAAATCGCGTAATAGAACAAACTGTAAACATGCTTGTCCACCTTATATGATTCTTTATGGTTCAGGTTCCACAGCTGGGATTGGCCTAGTTGAAACACTGAACTTACCAAACAAGAAAATACCCAATTTTCTTGTTGGTTGTTCTTTACTCTCCTCACAACAGCCCGCGGGAATCGCGGGGTTTGGGAGGGGAATGTCATCATTGCCAAACCAATTAGGAGCTAAGAAACTGTCTTATTGTCTTGCATCTCATATGTTTGATGATATTCCTAAGAGTAGCATGCTTATTTTGGATACTGTTTACGAAAAGTCGAAAAATTTGGCCCGTACCCCATTGCTAAAAAGTCCATTTGTTGTTGGAAGAAATGCATTAGCAGGGTACTATTATGTTGGATTGAGAAAAATCACAGTTGGTGAGCAAATAGTGAAGGTACCATATCAATATTTGGCACCAAATTCAAAAGGGAACGGTGGGACGATTGTGGATTCAGGCACGACTTTCACTTTCTTGAATCATGATATTTTTGTGCCTGTGATGAATGCATTTGTGAACCAAGTAAAGGGGTTTTCAAGAACTGAGAAAATTGAAAGATTGACAAATTTAAGGCCATGTTTCAATGTTTCAGGGCATAAAATAGTGTCATTGCCAGAGATGAAGTTTCATTTCCAAGGGGGTTCAGAGATGGTATTGCCATTGGCAAATTACTTCTCTATTGTTGGTGAAAATGATGTGATTTGTTTGACAATGGTGACAGATTCTAGGCTCGAATTGTCTACTGGACCATCGATAATTCTTGGAAATTTTCAAATGCAGAACTTCTTTGTTGAGTTTGATCTCAAAAATGACATGTTTGGGTTTAGGCATCAAGTGTGCAAATGAGAAGGAAGTTTGACGATATTGCTTAGACTCTCTAAAAATGTTATCAAACTATGTTGCTCGAATGCTTTTAAAATGTTGAAGAGCATTTCAAAGAGTTCGAGCAAGGTAAAGTGTTGTTGGATGTGCTATTTTTGGTGGATCTAGCATGCTCTAGTCGACATTTTTTAAGAGTCTGAACAATATAGCTAAGTGAAAAGTGCTTGAAAGACTTTAGGTTTTGTGTACTTTTACATGAACTTTAGAATATAAGATTAAAATAACACCAAATGAGATTTTATGTTGAAGTATTCATGAGATGATTTTTTGTTCCATAACTGCATTGTGATTATACTTGCAAGAAAAGAAAAGGTAGTTTAGTCGTTATATATATAGCCTCTTTTAACGACTAGATGTCTAGATCGTTACCAACATGAGTTGTGGTGCAGTGGTGTGATTGTTTCACCCTTAACCAGAGGTCTTGGGTAGTGCGTGATCCAAATTTAGTTGTGGCTCTAATGCGGACTTTTAACACTAGGTGAAAAAAAAAAAAAAAAAAAAAATCTAGATCGTCCCTTTGTTGATTATCATTAGTTAAAACCATTAAATTATGAAAATAAATATGGTAGTTATAAGCGCATTTATTGACTGAATTTGGTAACAATAAATCCGATCGTTATAAGTGTATTTATTGATTTTTCACTCTACCCTTTTTCTTTAAATTTTTACAAAACATTGATTGCTTAGATTTTCTCTTATATAGAAGAGACCGTTTCAAAGTTTTCAACATGTGTGCTTCTTGGTCAATTAGTTCTAAAATATGGGATATTATGATCATTTATCCTATAATAATTAATTCTAAAATATGGGATATTATGGTCATTTATCCTATAACAATTAATTCTAAAATATGGGGTATTATGGTCATTTGCCCTATCAAACTGATATCTTATCATTAATTCAGTTTTTTGTTATCCTTTTTAGTTACCTTTGGTTAGATGTTTAGGTTTTGCTTTGAGATTTCTCTTCATCCTCCATAAATTTTAATGAAAGAATTAAAATCCAATTCGATTATACTCATTCTGGTGGATTCAAATGATTTTTTTGGTCAAAATTAGACAAGTGTTGTTTAATGAAATAATGTATGAAAGAGATTTTGGAGGTGCCAAAGTATGTGATTCATCGTATTTCATGTATAAAATTTAGTATTTATATGAGTTAGTCACGGAGTTTAGGAAAGAATATTTTTTTAAACTTGTAGTTCAATGTGAGTCATAAATCATTTCATTAAGAATAAAATAAACATATTAAAATTAAATTCTTATTAAATATATAAAAATATTTCATTTTTTAATAAGGAAAGTAAATTTAGGACAAAGGGAGTATAACTTTATGTTAGAGATCCATTTATATTGTTGAATATGGTAACCTATTCTAACTTCAATTCTTTGTAATTAGAACCAATAAATAAACAAAATTCATTGACTTTGGAGTAAACACCATCAAGTCAATTTGTGAAATCTTCCTATCTTCAATACCATCTCAACTAAAAGGATATTTGTTCACTCTTTTTTCCCCCTTCCTTACATATATATGTCGATCATTTATAAGTTTGGAGAATAATCACAAAAGGATGTGTGCCTATTTTATTTTTATTTATTTTTGTTATAAATTTGGGAATAAAAGTGGTCATAACTCTTAATTCATTTTGATTATTAATCGTTTCAAGTGATTGTGATTCACTGTAATCTCACCTTCTTTATGTAGCGGATCTCAATTTTATGGTTAAGAATCTGAAACTTGAAGATACATAAGATTTTGTAGATTTATGTAAATACGACGCACAAAACTATTTTGTAAACTTACGTAAATAAGACGCGCAAAACTATTTTGTAAACTTGGCTCCTCTTGGTAAATACTATCAAATACAATTAATACTTCCTCCGTGAGGTAGTTTGACTCGGCACAGAGTTTAAGAAAGAAATGAAGACTTTTAAAACTTGCGATCCAAAATGAATGATAGAAATTTGTGTGGCGGTAAATCATTTCATTAAGAATAAAATAGACATTTTATAGTTAAATTCTTACTTAATATGGAAATGTGTCATTTTTTTTGGACCGACTAAAAAGGAAAGTAAATCACATAAATTGAGACAAAAAAAGTATATGTTTTCCAATTATTATTGTGAATAACATCAATCTAACTTAAACAATTTTCACGTTGCCCCGTGCCACGGGCCATATTTTTCTAGTTCTAATAGAGAAGTGAGTCAGTTCAATTATTGACAAGTATTAAACTTGTGTTTGTCAAGTAGCCATCCATTGAATGTAACAAAGACAGATCCTTCTGTTCAATTCTGAACACAAAAAAACGACAAAAGCTTCTATTCATCATCTGAGGAGCTTTCGATTAACGATAAAATTATTTTTGTGTGATTTATAGGTCATATAACTTTGAGTTGTGAGAATTATAACTAATTAAGATATACTGTCTACGTCACACCTCTTAAAATACAGTCCTTTAATTATATGGATCATTTAATAAATGTTGTGAGAAATTAAACTGATTCGTAAGGACTAAGCTAAATGATCAATAAAAAGCTTCTTTGTTTTTCTTCACTCGATGTCTGATATTTATATTAGAGTTAAATAAAATTTAAATTCACGCATTACAAAATTCATTTCTTAAAATATTTTTCATCTGAGACCTCTTATTAAAACTTAAAAGAGTGGAGAAATCTCGAATCATCTCACCAAATTCAACCATGTTGATGATAAAAAGATTTTCAAAAGCACACATCATAGTTGTGTTACAAACTTACATGATTGTGTATATATAGTGGGTACAGTTAGCAGTAAATAAAAGCAAAAAATTAAAGTAAGAAAAAGTAGCAGTAGGTATAAAGAAGTTACTATAATTAATAACTTACCACTCTCAAGCTTTTTCTGCACCACACAACACCTTTTTTTCACAAGTGGGAATCAACATTTACCTCTCCTATCTCTTTCTCATCGCGATGATTTTGGATGAATACGATTCTTTCATTTTTAATTAAAAAAAAAATCAAGTTTGATTATGAGAATGAAAAATATTATAATAGAAACGACTTCTTCCTTTAATGACACGTGTTGGATGTCCAAAGTTCATGTGCATGACTCGAACCAAAAAAACAGAAAAACAAATGAAAAAAATATATATTTTATTGTTAAACTATTTATTAAAACTCAGTGCACAATGCATCCCCTATAAGATAGGATTTCTGGAATCCACTATTAATACCTTGTGTTGCTTACATCGACTACTTTTTTTCTCGAATTCTACGTGAATACGAAATATTTTTATATATATTAGAACATGGATTCACTTATATCTATTAAGTATATATACTTTGTTTCAATCCATAAAATAGTTTTGTAGATACTAGAAAGTTGTTGGTGCATGTATTGCACCCTTGTAACAAGATCCTAAGATCATGCCATATCTAACTCTTGAAAACATGAATATTTACATGTCACACTTCTTGGTGTGACCTTTTTTAAGATTCGAAATATTGAACTGAAATATTTTGTGCATTAAATTATCCGATATCCCGAACTTGATTCTTGAACTTTTGCTTCTCACTAATAAAAAGGTTATGCATTCTACAAATATTCACTAACCAAAAAGAAAAAAAAAAGGTAGAGAAAAAAATTCAAGTGAATTAACACCAAAATAAAACAATCACCACTAAAACTTTACATTGTTTCCTATTTATCATTAAAGGTCTAAAAACAATAACAATAAAATTACAAAAATTCAAAACATATTCAAAAGGAAAGTGTCTGCTACACGGTTCTTGTTGGAGGTAAGGTCCATGTTCCCCTCTAATTTTGTACACTTACTGAATTAATGGACATGATAGGGATCAAGCCTAACCCCACATCAATGACTCACAACCAATTGGTGATGATTTCGAAAAAATAAAATAAAATGCTACATGGTAAAACCTAGATGAAGAAATCGAGGTTAATTTTTTTTATCTTATTTAAAAGTTTCAGGTTCATAGCTTTGAAATGGCAAAAACACTAGTAAGAAGTGCTTCCCTTTTATTAGCTAGGCACTACACGATGTTAATTATAGATTTCGAGTTCGAACTCTTGAAATGGAAAAACTTATGAGATACGAAGCATTTTTCTCTTTAGTAAGACCAATAAATTACAAGAATTTAAAGGAAAGTGTATGATCGTCAAACCGAACATTTTCGATAAAGAAACTGTGGTTAAATCGTTTTACCCAACTCAAAAGTTTCGAGTTCGAACCTTCAGAATAGCTAGGCATACACGAAGTTAACTAGAAATCTCAAGTCTAAACTCCCAAAATAGAATAACTTTTGATACGAAAATGCTTTGCTCTATTTAGTAAGATTAATAATACTGAATATCGAATATCAAATGATTTCACGAAAGAAAAAAGATCTAGTAAAGAGAGAGAGAGAGGGGAAAGATAGTTTTGAAAATTGAGAAATTCTTCAATTCTTCTTCAAACATCAACATGACAATTTTGCACCAATTGATACTTCCCAACAACAACACTATTCCCAAGAAATTTTCCACCAATACCAACATAAGCAGGACAATTAACATACAAATGATATTTACTTGAAATAAAACTCCCAACTTTCCACCTAACTCTTCCATCAATCCTAACATTTAATAAAATTGTACCAAACATTATATCTTGACTAATTTCATTACCTAAGTAAGGTGCAATTGGTACATTATTACCATACACAAAAGGTGACCATATCGACACATCTTTGTGACCTTGGTATGTTTGTGGCAACAATGTTGGTAGTGTGACTTGTTGGCCATGATACGTGGCGTAGACGTCGAGTTTATCGTAGTAAATTCCAATTTTATCGTTAGGGTTACGAGAGGCGATCGTGATTTGTATGTTGGTAGTGAGGAAATTAAAGGAGGTAGAGGTGTTGAACGCGTACAACGTCACGTCTTGGAGGATGAAATGTGGTTTTGTTGGATGTAGGATGAGAAAAATGAGGAGGATTGTGAAGAGGATTAGGGTTACGAACGCGATCAAGGCGGTGATTAGGCGGCGTTGGAGGTTGTGCCGCTCATCATCGACGTGGTGGCTGCAGTCCTTCTCCGTCATGATGGTGGTGGATGGTGGTGGTGAGATATTTTGGTTGTTTGGGAGAGGTGAAGTTGAGAGAGTATTTGTTGAGTTTTGAGATAAGTTGATGAAAATATGGTTATAGTTTTCAAGATTATGAGAGTGTGGTTTCCTATTATAGAAGAATTTGGTAGAGTTTTTTTTTTCTTTCTATTTTTGTTGGGTTTGTAGGTGTTTTCGAGCGTCTATCGAAGGCAATCTCTTTATTTTTATGAGATAGAAATAAGATTTGTGTATATTCTATCATTTTCAGACTCCACTTGTGAAATTGCACGGAATATACTGTTGTAAGTAAAATCAACTTGATGGTGTAAAATCACATTATTAAACTGATGATGAATATAACTTAAACTCTAATTTTGTTTAGTTTAATACATGAATTGACACTCTAAGTCTCCATGAATAAGAACTAATTCTTTTTTTATATCACCATTTACTATCCGTAAAGGAAGAACTATAACATAATAATATGATTAATTTAGATTTATGAAAAACGTATGCCAAAGTGAAATAATCTCATCTATCTTGTCATATACTAGTTAATGATAAATTGTGTTAATTGTGCCAAAGACCAATACAAAAGCCAAAGATGTACCAACAACTATTACTTATGATGATGAATTAGAGGATATTAAAGTGAATGGTGGAAAATGAAGTTTGGTGATGGTAATTGAAGATTTCTTTGGTACAACCTTATCTTTTAGGAATAGATGCTTCTACACACAAAAAAAGGGTTAATTTTTTTATTTTATTTTTTTATAAAAAAAAAAGTAAAAAGGTTATTAAGAAAGATTCAAGAATTATATCAAAAAGTTATGTAAAAAATGCAAATGACATGATGAAGGTATGACATGATTCTCAAATCACACCCACCAACTCTGCCTATTGTACAAAGAAAGTGTAAGAACTTTAATTTGGAGTTTATTATTATTTGGAAATTTTGATTTCGTTTTTCATGAATAAAGACGATAACAACAACAATATCAAGAACATATTTCGTGTAATTCCATAAATAAAATTTAGAAACAAGATATACACAGATCATTCTGTCTCTATGAAGATAAATAGACTATTTTCAGTAGACTCTCGATTCAAAAAATTAAAAAAGAGAAGAAAAAAAAAAGAATGCATAGAATAAATATAAAATTAATTTTGTAATTTGCTATCAAAATTCATTATCCCAATTAATTTAGGTTTATATTACGTAGAATCAATTAATTTCTTGTTTTTACCATACAATGGGTCAACAAGCGTAATAAATGTTATGGCCACCTTATGTACCTACTTATCGTATTTTTATCATTTCTTGATAGTTTCATAAGAAGGGAGTAAATAGTAATATTTATATTTGAGATTGTTTTTTTTAATAATAAACTAATCAAATTTTGATTAAGAATAGAGTTAGAGGCACTTGTCACCTTAAACCTAGCTCTATTCTTAATAGAAAATTTATCCTCTACGTGTATTATAATCCTATTCAGAATTCACTTGTGCATGTGCCTTTTGCTCTTTCAAATTTGTTAGAGATTTTTTGTTTGTTTTTTTAAGATAAGAGTCTACTAAAAATTATTGTCACTCCATAAAAATAGGAGAAAAGTGCCTATGTACGTACACCTTTCTATTCAGAATTCATTTACGAAATTATACTGAATAAGTTATACTTATGTTGTGATATGTAATAAACTACGAGCTGCCACACAATTTTAGAAATATGATGGAAAATTCTATTATTTAATTATTTATTCGTGCTCTATATATATTATGACTTGATGATTATGGTTAAGCAAAAAATATGTTTATAAAAAGATTATTTATATTATTATAATATATTAATTTGATGTAAATATTTAATGTGGATAAAATTTTCAATCTCCTTTTAATCCAAGCAGAGAAGACAGAGAAGCAAAAGGTGTAGGGAACAAGAGAAATATCCAAAGCAAATACTAATATCACCAACTCTTTTTTTTATATGACAAGGAAAATCCGCAGTTGCTATCCTTTGGGTGCGCACAAGGTGAAACTTCTGCTTTTATGCCATAGCTCGTAAACCACACAAGAGAGGTAAACTGCACTAGGCTAGCCGAGAGCAACGAACCCGAGCCAGAAGACAAACTCCTTACTTTCGATGGCAGGGGGTTTCGAACTTGAAACCTGTACCACCATCTCTTTTCTCATCTATATATGTGTTAAGAATGTAACTTTCTAAGGGATAAAAAAAAAGAGAAAGAGGATAAGAAAAGAATACTTTGAGACTAAGGACCTTTAGTAACTTTGTTAAAAAAGTTGTTTCTCCCTCATGCATTGTCCGGAAATAATTTGGAATCCGACTCATCTGAATTCATATCAAGAAGTTCCATTTTGAAGGTGCACTTCCTATAAGATATGATTTCATACTCAAAGTTCATACCCGAAACCTTTAATCAAGAATGAATTACACATAGCTCTACCATAACCATAGTAACATGGTAAATGAAGTCGTATACGCAATCAGAGCACAAAGTTTATGTATAGGTCGATAATCATTTACAAGAAATTGCGATGTTTAGATGTTATTTATAGCTTAATTGTTACTCAATATAGAAATGTATCGTTCTTTTTTTAAAATGAACAAAAAATTACCTCATCTTGTATAGTGCAGCACTCAAGGTCAAACTCAAACTAATTACCTATGGGAAACAGAAATAACCATATTAGTCTACACATCCAACTGAAGTTTAGCGATTCAAAAAATTATTAAGAACCCCCAATGATTTTCTATTTTTAGAATCTAAAACCCATAAATTCAAAATCCTAGCTAGCTCCGCCGCCACAAAATATAAAACAATTTAGCCAGTTTACTAAATTGTAACTATACAATTATGAAGAAGCAAAGTAAATGAACCCCCAAAAGCTTTTGACATTAATAAAAAGGACATCTACAGACAATTAAGTTGTCAATGTAAGCATGTACAATTATATGTTTTGGGAACATATGATATTAACTGTTACTACTACCAAGTTCTAATTGAAGAAACCTAAAAAATTATCCCAGATGAAACAGCAACAGCAGCAGAAGCCTCTGATGTCGTTTTGGTATAGACGCGGCAACTAAGACTGGCAAAAACACGCTGTTCCCACGCATACCTGTTCATAAGCAAGATGACAAAAACATCATATTTCAACAACTTGTCTAATAAAAACTATGTTTGCTTGAACTCTCAACAAATGTTGCTGCATCCATGTCGGATTCTCCAAATATACACTATGTACCCATCATCACAATTGTCAGAGAGTCCATGCATGATAGAACTGTATTATTTCGATATCTTTCTAACTGTCTTAACTCTTACCCCTTAGATAAGACGGAATATACTTTAACTGCATAACAAAACCTGAACTATAAATACAGCACCAATTCATATGATCAAACAACACTAAGAAGCCACAATATCTTTTTGGTTCTGAAAAATTGAACATGAACTATACAAGCTTAACTAGTAAACTACAGGCTCAAAAGTACAGAAGGCAGATACACGGGCCTTCCGTGACAAAGTTGTGGAAAGTACAAATGTAATAGGTATCATCTCTTTGAAATTAATAATGCCACTTGATCCACGTAGAAAATAATCATTAGAAAATTTCAAGCCACAACTTAATTCACTTGCAGCTGCAGAGTCCATACCACATCTGAGAAACAAGGCTATGCATGTAAACTTCAATTTCTACGTAATAGATTCCTTCAATGTAATCTATAATCATCATTAGTGATACACAACCAAACAAACAACAACTTACCCAGTGTAATCCTTTATGTGGGGTCTGGGAGGGTTGTACGCAAACCTTAGCCCTACCTTGGGAGGTAGAGAGGATGTTCCCGATAGACCCTCAGCTCAAGTAAAAGCAGCATCACAAAGCAGTTTGAAAAACGAAACAATGGGAATTAAGAAGCCAAGACAAAATGCTAAAGAACGCATGACAAAGCATACTTAAAAAGGAGCAGTCACTACTATAAATAATACGATAATCGAAGTGCAAGAAACATTAAATAGTAATAGAAATGGAATAACAAGAAACTCCCAGAGTAATACTACGACTACTAGTATTGGAAAAATAAATGATCAGTATTAGTGATGCACAGTTCAAAAATTTAGGAAGTTCCAAAACCTTATTGCATCATTGTGACTTGTGAGAACAGTTTAAAAGGAAAACCTCTATGGAAGCATAGCATGGCAGGCAAGTCCTAAAGTAAATTTTTTCCTTCCACACAGAAGAACGAGAAAAGATAAAATGATCTGTTTATGAATATAAGGAATATTTAACGCTACAAACACCATGTGTATATTAGAAACTACTGCCAGTACCTACTACTATTGCCAACATTTCAATTAAGTGATATAGAAATAGAAAATGTGTGAAGAATATACCTATCAAGTATACTTCTTGATTCCTTAATAAAACCCAGGGAGATTGGACATGAGGATGTAAATAACAAACCAGCGCCTAATTTAATGTTTCAATTTTATCAATGATATATACAAGGCACTATGCATTGACCATTATCATTTTTTTCTATTGGTTGTGCGTTGACCTTTTATCTTCTAAACTTAAATATCTAAAATAGTCTACACGCATTTTCTAGGAGAAGTCCCACAATGTACCTTATTATGTCTGAGTTTGTTCTGTTCGTTGTAGGTCATAAGTTTATTCCTTGACGCTCAAGGTTGTCCCTTAATTTTCAGATCACCAAAATTACAGCACAATACCCCAAAAGTCATTGTTTTTTCTACATTCAGAGAAATTATGATGACAACAATAGATTTATGCTCACATAATATCGTTTGACCCGTGGCAATAGATATAAAATTATCATTACGAGTACAACATAAAACTGCATGCATAAAGGAAAGCCCATTCGAAACTCTATGCTTCGTATAACTTCAGGTGATTTAAGGTGATCTCTGCAGAAGGGCAGATAATGGCTCTATGAAAATATTGGTAGTATCTTTTTGGGGATAACAGTATAGCTAAGACGCGATAAGTAATGAACAGAAGTTACATTTTGAGAAACTAAAACCTAAAGATCCCAAAGTTGGATACTGCCTCCCCTGACAAAATCTGAACATGCTACGAACTATAAGATGAATTATGACCGTACATATAAAAATTAATCAAACCTACTATCAGCTAGAAATAAGCACACATAGTCCAGTCATCGAAACTGCACATTGCTTAGAAGGTCTACTTGATTTCTTTCTTAAACAAGTGGAGAGCTGATAAAGGAGTATTAAAAGGAAAGCACGTCAATCCCACCCAAATTCAATGATACATAGTGGATGACGTATATGTATTTTATTAGACCATGATATCTTCCAAAACTTAAACAGATTGAAGCAAAGATGGCATTTACTAAGCCAGGAATTGTGACTCAACCTGCCCGAACATTTATGGTTGAACCAACCCAGAAGTCCATTTTATGATATCACTCTTATCCCCTCATCCATACACGAGGCAATACTCTCTATAAATATATTCATATACCTTTTCACATCCACTTCTTTCCAATGCTTTTATCATTACACCATAAAGCAAGAATATGGAACAATTACCGGGCAAGTACATCTCAGATAGATGGGAAGTATGCAATCATACAAACAGTGATAAATTTGCAAATGTAGAAAAATGTCCTACAGCTTAACTAATCGTTTAACCTTACCATTAAGACCAAGTACCCATAGATGCAGCTAGCAGCTGCACACCTTGAAATTCTTAAACCACTGAAACTGACTCATCTTAACTCTAATTTCATCTGTGCATTCACATCTCCAATTACTGAAGTCCTTCCCTATCCCCTAGTATTCGCTCTTCTTCTCAAATCCACACATCTTCCTAGGTTTGTGATAGTCTTCCTCATTTGAGGACTGTAGGTCCAGATTTGAAGAGACACAGACATGTCTGCTCCGAGCTTTCTGTTACCTAACCTGATCAGAATACAGACACTAAGAAAGGTGATATCCTCTATTTCAGCAAAAACTAGGAGGTCTTGAACACATCAGCAACTGTCCAGTCAACTTATCATCTACCAAGAGATGAGCACATTCCAATTGTTGCAGTTCAAGAGTGAACTTCTACCAGCAGCTAGTAGAGAAGAAAACAATATATACAGAAATTGCACATGAACTAAACAAATCCTACTCTCCTTGAACTATTAGGTGTCACTTTCCAGTAATTTATATTCCCAAAAAAACTTCAGTAGGACTAGGAAAACAAACATGTCAGAGCACCGAGACAAAATAAATTAAGGTTATACAGGCTGATGTCAATAATCAAATATGTGAATCAACTGAATGATCCAGAAGCAAATTCCATAATTGAACTAAAGGACCTTGCTACATCTCGATTACCACAAGATCAGTGATGTATATAACTACTCTCAATTCATATTTACTTTTTAACATATCATATCAAGTTTACATTCATGTCCACTTCATTCATTACGCTATGGACTATTAAAAGCAAGAACAACCAAGGAAAAGCTATTAGCTTGATAAGCAATGTACCTCAGAAAAACAACTACTGAGAAAATTATACACAATGTAAACCAATGAACCCTTATAATTAGTCTTTCTTATAATTACTCAGACCACAATTAACCACATTGCATTTGCCAATAACAATAGATTTTCACCTTAAAACAAGCAAAGATCGCCGTCAGAATCCAACCCGGCACTGTCGTGCACCACCAAGCAAGGTACCCGATGAATTATTCGACCCAATCCCCACTGACAAATCCTTACAGTACACCCTTACAAACCTCCTCCTCGCTCTCCAAGCCCCAGCCCTAAACCTAACCCTAGCCACCATCCTCACATTGAACCCAATTGCACCTTTTCGTGACCTTTCTTTGTTCATCTGATCAAAAGCCCGATTATCCACATATGCGCCCGCGGTAGCAAAACTCGCTTGCCGGGCCGTCTCAGCCCTCTTCTCCTGAAAGAAAGGCGGAACCGTTGTATCCGAAAGCGACACGTCATCATAGAAAACCGCAGCGGCGACATCATCATAGTAAAGAGTCATCTTCTTATTTGGATTTCTCACAGTAAAACGAAGGTCCCATTTACCAGAAATCAGCGAATTGGTGAGATTAAGATTCGATACTGACAGTGAATCAACTCTGAACTCGGGAATTCGAGGACGGAGTATAAGCCAGAGAATGAAAACAAAGGTACCGGCGATGACCATAGCAGCTATAGCCATACCAATCACTCGGCGGAGGAAGGTGTTGCGTTGGGCATCGTAGGGATTATTAGGTTGGTAGTACGGGTTGTTTTGGTAGTACACCGCGGAGGCAGGTGGCGGTGCTGCATATGGGTAAGCGGTGCCTATCGGTGGTTGTTGGTGAGCAGCACCTCCGTAACCGTTAGGGTTTGGCAGCGGTGCTCCGGCGGCAGGGTAACCGGTAACTGGCCGATTGGGGTTGTTCATGGCGGAGAATTTTTGGTAGCATAAAAGGCGGAGAATTGGGAAGTTTTATAGTGAATGGAATGCTGCAGTAAGTCGGCCATGATTCTTCCTTTTTAAACAAAAAGAGTAAAATAGACACTTTAGGGGTAGTTTTTAAAAAATATATTTTAAGAAGTTTGGGGGCTAATAAGTAATAATGTCCACAACTTTTTTTTTCAATTTATTTCTTCGAAAATTTATACGTATACTTAGTATAAGCAATCTCTAAGATTATATCTTTGGAATAAAATTTCAATTAGTAAAGAAAATCTAATATGGCATGAATCATCGAATCTATATTTAGAAATAGTAATGCTTTGAAAATAAGCGTAATTCATTAAATGAAAAACGCTAATCGAATAAGTTAGAAATGTCACAAAGGAACGATTCAAATTCCTCGTCGAATTTTACGAGTTTTATTAAATTTTGTCTCGAATCAAGTGAAATGTGAGGGTGGATTTTTGATATATGAAAAGGTTGAGGGTTGATATGTAAATAACATCTCTAACTTGATCTTTTCATTTTCTTGTAAGTTAAGAAAAAAAGTTTAAGAGCTTAAGTAGTCACATGACTTGCATAGTGAAATATTTTCTCCATAATTATTTATTTATTTTGAAGATTAGCCGGATAATCTAAATTTTGGCTATTATTTATAATAATTTTGTTTTGCTTTAGAAATAAGTATTTTAAATGATATGTATATTATTTATAATGATAGTTCAATTAAAGTAAAAGAAAGAGATGAGAATAAAATAGTTTTTTGTCAATACGACGATTATGATAAAATGAATAAAATTCTTTATAATGATCGAATGATATACTTACAACTTAAAAGTTATCGAGGAATGGAGGTATTTGTCTTTTACTAAAACATGGGAGTGTATGTTTTTTAAACCAAACTAGAAGGATGAAAATATAAATTTACTAAATTAAGATAAATATCATAACCACCACTTTTGTTTCCCACAAAATCCATGTTTCTAAACAGCCGTTTTTCTAATGGACAACTCAATGCTTACTCGTCTATTTTTTATTGTTTTATATTTTTGTTCGATATTTGTATTGAGGTTCTTGAAGGGTCATTTGGGGAAAACACTCTGCTTTCTAATATTTTTTTTTATATTCAAGATTTGAATTTTTTTATCTCAAATTATATTCGTAATTTTTAAAAATAATTTTCTCAAATTATTTATTATTTTAGAAATTATGTGTACATTCTTTTCTTCCGAAATCCATTGTGTGACTATGCATATTATGTTGTTGTTTAGGAATTCAAGACATGATTAATTATTTTTTCTCAATTTATTTTTTGTAGTAATTGTTTTTGAAAACTTTTAACACCTTAATAGAATAACTATTTCATAAATTTTCTTTATATTTAAATAGAAATAAAAATAAAATAGCTAAAATCTTCTTTTAATTAATATTTTTCAAAAAAATATATAAAGAAAAACACGACTAATAATTTAGGATGATGGGAGAACATATAATCGTGTTCTTAGGTATCGAAGTTCATTAATGCCCCATCAAGAAGTTGACGTCATAATTAAATTCCTCTTATTTCCTTTCCAAAGTTTGTATTCTATTTTCATTTTTAGATCTTGCAAAACTATTACCCCTCTACAATATTATTATTCTAAAAATGAAAATAAAAAATATTTAAATTTTAAACTAATACTATGAGCAATATTTTGCATGTGGACAAAGTTTCTCAAACTAAGGAAAGAATAACATGAAAGAACATATGATTGAAGTAAACATGCACCAACTTACTCTCCCTTTTTTTAGTTTAGAAGCAATTAAAAGTGAGTAAAAAGTAGTGAATAACAAAATATTA
The DNA here is from genome assembly GCA_029582445.1 of Solanum paucissectum. Lineage (NCBI taxonomy): Eukaryota > Viridiplantae > Streptophyta > Magnoliopsida > Solanales > Solanaceae > Solanum > Solanum paucissectum. Next base: position 25,006 of record JAJONZ010023024.1, read on the forward strand.
CATAACACAAAATCAATATCCCATATTTAAAAATATTAACAACATTTCACCAACAAGATCAGTTTTCAGCAGAAAAAAACATAAATCATATTGACTGAAGTTAAAATTAACTTCCAACAGCATCATTTCGATAAAGATTAAAGCAAAAAAAAACTTGTGATCAAGCTCTTATATATCACTCATTATAAATGGAGATAAAAAGGAAGCAGATCTATGATAAGAACCAGTCTACATTTATAAGTAATCAGTTCAAATTGAGTGAAAAACATCTGTATAAATAGCTAGAAAATCACATTATGGCATACGTCAAAACTATTCAATTCAGAACTGTAATCGAAGTATTGAAAGAAAATGATATGGAGAAACAAAATCTGAAACTAGAGGGAAGGAACTTACGATTTCATGGAGAGTTCGATGTATACTTGAAACTACAGCCAAGCCCCATCAAAGATCTTCACTCAAGTTGAAATTTTAAAACTTCAATTGCTGCACAGTGAGCAATATCAAAAAAGTGATGAAATAACTTGTTATTGCAACTTTAAGCAAACTTTTAAGTACCCTGCTGAGACCTTAATAGAATATAAGCTGATCAATGTCGATGATAACAGCGGCAATATAATGTAACACAAAATAAGTAGCTAAGAATTCTTAACATATGAACAGCATGCTTAATGCTGTTTGTCAGTTACCTAAATCAGGGCCAAGAAGAAATAAAGGCCAGATGATACACAGTATTATACTAAGATATAAAAAAGTTAACTTGAGCTGGCTTGGTCGATTACGGTGGGTTCTTGCTGCACGGAACTGTTAACACCTGCTGCAGCTGATTCTGTGCCAATGATCTCCTCAATTGGAATCTCCCTGTCAACGTGTACTTTACCATCATTAGAATTCTGAACCAGTGGATCTGCAGCGGCTGGAGCTTCTTCTTGGCTAACTGAGGTTGCCTTGCTGAGTTCAGCAGAATGAGATGAGGTATCTTCCCCAGCTGGTTTACTCTCTATCTTATTTTCCTCGAGCGCATCCAGTGCATCTTCAGCGGCAGGAGCTTCTTCTGCAATTTCTTCTTGGCTACCTGAGGTTGCCTTGCTGTGTTCAGCAGAAAGAGATGAGGCATCTGTCCCAGCTGGTTTACTCTCAATCTTATTTTCTTCAAACACATTCAATGGTAGCGTTTTATTGTCAGTTTTAAGGTTGTTATCCAGAGGCTTATCTTCCGCTTCTCGATTTTTCATTTTCTCAATGTTTCCCTCATCCAATGTTTCTTCTTTTTCTTGCACAATTTCCATCTTATCTTCACTTTCCGGAGGCTCCTCAGGGACAATCTCACCATCATTGGTCTTCTCCTCCTCATCCTTTGTTTCTTCTTTTTCTTGCACAATTTCCATCTTATCTTCACTTGCCAGAGGCTCCTCGGGGACAATCTCACCATCACTGATCTTCTCCTCCTCTTCCTTTGTTTCTTCTTTTTCATGCACAAGGTCCATCTTATCTTCACTTGCCAGAGGCTCTTTGGGGACAATCTCACCATCATTGGTCTTCTCCTTCTCATCCTTTGTTTCTTCTTTTTCATGCACAATTTCCATCTTATCCTCACTTGCCAGAGGCTCCTTGGGGACAATCTCACCATCATTGGTCTTCTCCTTCTCATCCTTTATGTTATCTCCATTGGTGAGATTCTTAGATGCCATCTCTACATCTTGGACTTCTAGATCCTCTGCATCAGGCAAAGCAGGTTCATCACTTGCCTTAGCTTCTTTCTCAGTAGCACCCTCAGCTTCTCGCTCGCCACCATCCTCCTTGGCTTCGTTTTTGGAACTTGATTTCCTTTGTCTCTTCATACTGGGAGTATCACTTTCTGGTGTCTCCGTTGCTTTAGATTTTCCACCCAATCTAGTTGATCGTCTAGGAGTGTCACCTGAATAAGTCAGAAAGTAGAGGATTCATCCAATCAATAAGGAATTTAAACAAACCTCCCAGAGATGAATCTGCAACATCTCATCCGAAGAATTTACTGGATATTTCATTGGGAGATATGCATTCCAGATATGCACAGACAACAAAAGGAGAATAGAGAAGATATACCTGTACCCCAATTAAATTCAGAAGCAGGAGGTCCTCCTGGATGTGATTTCAGATACTTGTCCAATTGCCTCTTGTTCTTAATTTCGTCGCCATCAGGTGAAACAAATACAATATCATTCCTTCTAGGGGTACTGCTCTTTCCTGGAGTGAACTGGAAAGACGAACAAATACTTACTACCAACAAAATACAAACTGATAAAAATAAAAAATACTTCCACAAGTCGGCATTCTAAATAGAGACTCAACTTTTGTATACAACCCTCTAGGAGAAATTCACTTCAGAATTTTAAGCCACATCAGATAGGCCACAGGTCCATCAAAAGAGGAGAAAAGTTCAGATTCACTGATATTTTTCGTATATGTTCCACACAGGTAATTATAGTTGGTGCCACATTCAACAAACTTAAATAAGTAACATTCAAAGTTGAAGTTGATTCAAACTTCTGACAATCTTAAGATATATTTCAAACAACAACAAAATTTCTGTATTAGGGCAGACTAGTAGCATTAGTTTCCAAGTTAGTCCTGAGTACTTGTATAAACATCTCTCCTAAATAGGAATCTATGAGTACTCCGGATGTTTCATGGTCAATACTGGAACAGCTTGCACCCTCAATTACATAAAGAACTGTACAGTGACTATCTTATGTCTTTCGAATAATGGCTTGGAAACCAGATGACTTAAAAGAGGTGATTAAATCAACCAACTAACACCACAACATCTTAATTATGATATTATACAGATTAGCTAGGAGACAACTCCGCCTACGTCCTAAATGCTGGTATAAATACCTCTCCTAAATAAGCATTTATTTCAAGTAGTATACATCTTTCATTGTCAATACTGGAACAGCTTCCCCCCTCAATAACATAAAAGAACTGTTTAGTGACGATCTACCCCTTTCAACTAATAACCTGGAAGCTATATGACTGAAAAGATGTGATGAAATCAACAAACTAAACCACAACATCTTAATTTTGAAATTATGCAGATTAGCTAGGAGACAATCCCGACAGTTATGAAAATCATAAACAAAAACGATTTCTATCAAGTTCATAAGACAAACTGCATACACCTATTCACAGAACTTCTGCTATGAAGCTAACTAAAGCATAATACACCTACTTGTTTGAGTTCCACGATACTTCACTCATAATTATTCATTCAGATTCAGATTCAAACAAGAAAAAAAGTCAAAAAAATGAATTCTATTAAGTTCATATCAGACACACATACTGAATATACTTAAATTGCATAATTTTTAGCTAGGAAGCTAACTAAAGCATAATGCATCTACTTGTTTCAGAGCTGCACATGTCACACATAATTAAATCTAGATCACAATTAACGCTTAACATATCATTAATTCAAAACAACAAAAACAGCTAAATCGAAATTTAATCACCAAATCATAACCTCATGAAAAAACTAAATCCGCACACTAACAGCAGCAAAAGTTATATCTCCATTTTTTCAACCAGAAAAACGCTACTAAGCAACGAAAAATTACAGAAATCACTAAATCAAAACAGCTGAATCGAAATTTTAACAGCGAAGAAAGTATTAAAGAGTACAAACTCTCTTCTTCCAGCCAGGAGGAGCAGGTAATTCGATCGGAACGGCGTCAGTTTTCTCCACGGCAACATCCTTGTTCTCCATTTCCATTCTTCTTCTTCGGTTTTGAAACTGGAAAAAAACTTTGAAGATTTTCCCGCTCAGAATGAATTTTGTAAACAGACAAAAAGGGGAAATTTTCGAATTGGGAAATTAAATAGGGAAAGTGTAACAACGGACGTCAGATTTTTTTCCTTAACTAAATTGGAATTATTCAGTTAAAGTCCGATCAACTTATTTTTATAATTTAAACGAAGATTTAGGATCTATTATTTATTTTAGTTAATTAATTAGTAGTAGTTATTTACAAGGGGATTTTTAATAAATAGCTTTATTTAGTGCTCATATTTGTCATATATAGTGATTTGTTTTTCAAAACGTAAAAAATTAGATGATCTACCAAATATTCTTAATGAGCAATCGGCTCATGTGTGAGCAGGACACATAAAGTCGCATAAGGAGGAAATGGCCCTTTTCCAAATCTATGCATTTCATTCTTAGCAATGGCTCCTTCCATATAATCCGTTAAAGTACTTCAATTACTTTTGAAAGTTTTTTTTCAAAATGTAGTAAGATATCTTATGTTTACTCACATGTAATATTTAATTTTAAGTGAAACACAAATATAGTATATGAATTTTATATGTGTTTTCAAAGCTGAAATTGGATGTATGCATATGTATGTGAATACGTTAATTGTATGTGTGGCCAACTAGATTCAGTGTATGTGTTTTCAAACTGTATGTGCAAGTCAATTATATGTGAGGTCAACTGTATGTAAAAGGTATATAAAGTGTATGTTGTATGTATCGAAAAATCAACACTTCAAAATACATGTTGTATGTATATAAGTATATTAGGTGTTTTTTTTATAGTAAACAATATTTTTATATAAACTCAAATAAAAACTTAGATGTTTGATACATTACTTACTGGGGCATTCCCCATAGTTGAATATATGGCCCAAAAGGTCCTAAATTATCTCTTTCTATACAAATTTTTGCTGCGTAGAATCAAGTTAACTTGCATACAATTTTATTATTGTATACAAATTTGATCAAAACAACTACTTACATACAAAAATTTTGTTGTATACACTTTTGAATGAAACATACAACTTACCTACATGATACAATTATATTCTTCGTTAAATACATTTTGTATGTTGTTTATATGTATTTGATATGTTTGTGTATGTCATTGTGTCATTTGTATGTTGTTCGTATGTATTTGATTAAAATTTAAAATTTAAATTAAAACTAACTCTAATCTTCAGCGAACTTCCTCATAATTGAGATATTGTCACGACCCAACCCATCGGGCCGTGCGGGCACCTACTCTAACACCTAAGTAGGAGAACCCTCGATTCCCAAAACAGTTTTTAAGACACGCGAAAGATTTTAAGAAGACTGAAGAACAATTAACATTCATAAGATTTTCATAAAATAAGAGTTTTGACATCAATTTGAGTTAGGACTTGTAATGTAATTAGCACCTCATGGATAGTCTAAATAGGTACAAGAGCTACTAAGAGTGCAAGGTATAATAAAATTATAAATGATGCAACTCCCACTATGCGGAAGGAAAAGTAGAAGCCGTTGGAGATTGCCTTCGTCTTCACCTATGAAACATCACTGATCCTGCAACCAGACTATGCCAAAAGGCATAACAAGAGTAGTATCAGAACAACCACACGTACTGGTAGGCATCATCGGCCAACCCGATACCCACCGCATAATATAAGAAATCGATTGGTAAGAAACATGCAATAAAACTGTTCATTTCTCCACCTTTAGAATTCCCAAGTGTCTTAGAGGCTCTAATCCTTACTTGCTCCGTTATTGATCATACTTAATCATCATATCCCTTTTGAGGAATTTCCAGAAATAACTACTACCAACCCGGTAAACACTCACGACACGCCCTTACTTCATTCCCGACATAACTTAACTTGTAACCCCATGGTACTTCATCAAGGCTTGTTAACCATTTCAATGCTACCTCCTTCATGGGGGAAAATCCAACTAGTAACACTACGACATGACACCACCCACATCCTCAATGACAATACACATGACCATATTCCTAAAACAGTAACAACACTGAGACCATTGGTTCCCACTTACCATATCGCATTCCGATTTGGTCTCAACCATTCACAGTTCATTTATTATGAGATATACCCAATTACCTTACGACACCGCGAGCTCACACATAAGAACATAATGAACAATTCAGTTATCTTTTCAGGATCAACGTAGCAACTCCACATTATCAATATTACACATATTGGACAAGTCAATGGTCCTCTCATGGAACCCAAGCCCAAACTGTTAGTTTGTCAGATCGTGGCCCCCTATCCAAGTTAATGTGTTGAAACGTGACACATGTTCCAATATGTATGTCGGTACGTGACATCCGATCCCAGTTAGTGTGTTGGAACGTAACACCCGATCAATTCAACAAGCCACAATCACAATCACAATGAATATTCTCATAATCATACAATCAAGTGTTGGTTCATGGCATACAATTGTTCATATTCCGTCTTTTCATTAAGTACGATCTATATTATCCCTAATCACATTCAAGTACACAAGCATGGAAACAACAACGAACATATATCGCCCCAACTAGAGTTGAATATTCTCCAACCTATTCCCCAGGACAAGGCTTCCTTCTATGATTCCCATCTTATTCAACAATTGATAGTATGTAAACAACCATCCCTTTTTCGGTGCATGAAGGCCTAAGCATGAATCCTACAATCAATTATCAACATACTACACAGTGAAGAACGAATTTATAACTACTCAATTAAATAAATCTAGCCTACCTGGGCGCCAAGCAGCTGTACGGGATTATAGCTCCAATTCTGATTTTCGGGCGACGGGACGGTGAATTTTGATCGGAAGTCTGCAATCTATCGACCTCCTTACACTAGAAATCTCTTTCTCCTTCCTTCCCAAGCATAGAACAACCTTTTGAGGGTTTCTGAGGTGATCCTCGCCTCTTTTTGGTATATTTGGAAAAAGGAGAAAATCAGCCTTCGCGTTATTTACATTCTGCCTCGCCCCTCCCGCTCTGGCAGCAACTTATCCTGCTAGAGCGTCGTTACCCTGGCGACATCAGGCCCGCATTGGCGGGTTGGGAGACCTAGTTTCCCCGACATTTTTCCTTTCTTAAATAACGACGGTTCAGGTCGTTACATGTATAAACTCCAAAAGATATTCCCAATTGTTTGTTACAACCCTCAATTCAGATAAATAATATTTTTGAAAAAAAAAATTCACTTGGAACTTAAATCTTCAAAACTTTTTTATGGTTGTCAATGGAGCTTTTCAATAAATTAATTTTCAAATTCAAAAATAAAATAATAGTCCCATTGATTTGAGTTAGTGTTGCTTGTTTCAATTCATTTGACTTAGCTTGTATTCAAAAATCAATCTTGGTGTTTTGAGTAGAAATTATAATTGAATTTTGAAATTGTGTAGTCAAAAACTAATTTAAACTTGAATTTCATGCAACATTATTTGACGAACACAACATTTTATAATACTAGGTTGATTTTTGTATCATATTCCTCTTGATTGAAGATATAATAAAAATATTGGATTTTTAATTAGAAAATTAAATGAATTTATTTATTCAAATTTGCAAATGTTATAGATTATTTTATAGGAGCACAACTTTCTAAAAAAACAAACAAACTTATTTCGACTATTTCTTCATTGAAAATCTCATATTTCTGATTGTATTTTTATGAAAACGTTCATTAGAAATTCTGTATTTTGTCAAAAGTGAAGTAAGTCAAACTTGATTTGATTGTCTAATTAATGTTGTGATAATAATCTTCCCTACACAATAACTATGTACCAATTTGTGGTGAGACTTTGTGACAGTGTACTTTCTGGAAAATTCAAATGTCATTTCTATTACTCCTACAACTACAACCAAGAATTTTGTAAATTTCTCAATGTCAACTACTACATTGTATTTTAGTACCTAAATTAATAGGTTTTGTTTCATTAAGAGGTCTCGAGTTTAAACACTGGTTTATAGAGAGTATTTTACCTTCTTAAGTGGACATTTCTAGTGTAAATTTGAATTGGTCACGTCTCAAATAGGTATCGAACATTAGGTAGAAAACGAAAATAAAAGCAAAAACTCAAAAAGTTCAAGTCAAATAAGTTGTCCCCTCTCATTGGCCTGAATGATTAACCAAAGGTCTTGGGTCCTAACTCTAGGAACGGGGAAATATTTTATAGAGATCGAGCGCTTCTTTCTTAACTAAGTCTTATGCGGCGTTAATTCAAATTAATTAGTAAGCACCGAAAATCAGATGGTTAAAGGAAGGAAAAACTACATAAACAGACATATTCCACTACCATATATACTATCATTACCTATATTTTCAAAATATTACGTATCTTACCATATATTTTGAAAAAAATACACTTAGGTACATGTATTTTAGCTACTAGATACATGTATTTGTATGTATCTGAAGTGATTCACATGTATCTGGGGGGAGAGTGACGAGCGAGATGGGAGAGAAACGAGGGAGACAAGCAAGATTTGTTATGTATCCCAAATACATGTGAATCAATTTGAATACAATATATCTAGAACAAATTACACCTAATTTTGACCACATGTGTCTGAGATACATGTATTTTGAGGCACCAAAATCTCGTAAGATACTTAATATTGTAAATTATAGTGTATCTAAGTATTTAGCTCCTAAACTAGTGAGATTTATGTAAGTTCCCTTAAATGACAGGGAAATTGTGTTTTGACTTTATTTACCATTTAGGGTTGTGTTTAATTAGTAGTTTATCAAAGGTGCCCCTTCAAACAAGCTGCTAATTTTTATTTATTTATTTCTAACCTAGGGTTTGTATTTTGACTTGATTAATTTTCCATGAGAATACTTCTAACATAATTTACTTATCTCATTAATTCTTTGGAAAATATCAAACTTAAGCTTTGAAGTTTTACTAATTACTTGACCGTTGCTTAATAAAATATTTCAATAAGTTAAGCAAGAAATTAAATATTTTAAAAATTAATGAAAAATTAAGAAGGAAACTTTCTCTATATATAATTTGTCAATTCTTTGGACCATCAAAATTAATTTGGATAGGTGGAACCATTAACTTTGTTATGGACCAAATCAAGAAACCTATATATAGTTTAGAATGGTAAAAAATAATAAACTTTATATCAATTTTGCAATTATGAGATAGGCCAAATTTCATGAGGTAAGTAGAAGAAATAGTTTGATTTGGAATCAAAATTTTCACAACAATTACATATAAGGTAAGTTTTTGAAGATTTCATTAATAATTGATCGTTTTGATATTTTAAAATAACTCGATAAATTTAGTAAATCATCTTAGAAAAAATGAATCAATCAAATCTAACATATCCGAATTTCTTAATACAATGATTAGTTGATCACGAACTAGTTGTATCTATAAGTTTTTTTTAGGTCAATATCAACAATTTAATTATTTAATGATAAACAACATTCGAATTATAGAACTACATCATAATTAAATTAAATCTGAATGAATAAAAGTTGAATTGAATCATACCAATCTCTAATTATTTTTACTACACAATTCTCAACAAATTATTTAGTTAAAGATATTAAGTTACAAAACTCGGAGAATATAATTTGTATATGTGATGCAAGTAAATATCTACGAAAAAATTATCATGTTAAAGTTCTATTTTTTTTTGTTTTGTGGGCGCTTCCATCTTATTTCTATGATCGCTTAACAACACACTCATTCTTCAACTGTAACGAGACTTTTGAATTCTTTTTACATTTTAATTTTATGAGCGTCCTCTTACTCATTCATTCTCAAAGTGAATGGGTGTTTTAGTATTTATGTACATACCCTCATTCTAGCGACCCCAATCCCGGGTGGAACAGAGGGCCAGAAGGAGATTTATCGCTGAAACTAAATATACATATATAACTAATAATTACATTATTAATACATAAATAATTCTAACTAACTATCAAACCACCCGCACGTAAACATTTTTTTTAACCTTAAAATACGGAAGAACCCCACATTGGCCCATTGATTTCTGTCTGTATCCAGCATGTGTTCACATTGTTACATTAAAAGAAAAATATATTTAAAAAATGTACTTTTACAAAGTATATTGTAAATTATTAATTTTGGTACAATAAATTAAAGATTGTACTAAAAGGTCAAAATGTGGACATTATCTACACAACGCAACACCGACGTTCCCCCCCTATGTGCTATTCAATGCCATAAAAAATAATTTTATAAGTCCGAGACGTTTTCTGTATCGTTTTAATTTTATTTATGTCTCAGAAAGGACAATTATAGACCTTCATTTTCCGTTCTATAACTATGTAAATCGTATCATATGTATCCTCTAGTAATTTTATGACCATTATCATTGTTCTAGATTAAATATAAAGAGTGAAAGGCTAATAATATTGTGTCGATCAGTGTTAGATCTATCAACGAGTAATAAGAGAGAGAAATACTTGATGTAAATCTAAAAAAAAAAATATAGGTGGAATTTGAATCATATCGATGCAACGTTCAAGATTTTTATTTTGAGAAATGAGAAACATCAAATAATTATAAAAAAAATAATCAAAAGAACTGTCATATAAATTGAAATAAAGTTAAAAATTAGTTTAGAGGTATCATGTTCGAGCTTAGGGTATGAAGAAATTTTGTTGGAAGCGTCATCCCTGAGTAGGCCCTGTAGTACACGATATGAATTTAATCAAAGCTCCAATATGAACTCTGAATATCGGATGAAAAAAATATTAAAAAATAATTATTACACATTCTTTTCGATACGATCACTTATAAATTGAATGGAAGAAAATGTATACGTTGTGTTTAACATAATTTTATCTTTGTTGACCAAAAAGGCTGCAAAATATATTATATAATTCAATTTTATTTTTCCAAAATATTGAAAAAGTCTATTAAGAGCCCCTTTCTCTTTGTCTGTCTCTCTTATGAATTTTCTTTGGTTGACTTTCTCATAATTTAATAATCAACTTGCATCTAAACATGGTCCCTTATTAATTACTATATACTTCTTCACATTCACACACATATTATTATATATATAAAAACCAATAATTTCATTTCCATCTTCAATATATTCAATCCTTTCTTCTTCTTCTTTTCCTTCAAATTTGATATTGTATAGTGGAAAATATGGAGGAGATTGATATTCCTTCTTATTTTCTATGTCCAATCTCCATGGAAGTTATGAGGGATCCAGTTACAATATCAACTGGAATAACATATGATCGACAAAATATAGAAAAATGGTTATTTTCATGCAAACATACAACTTGTCCTGTCACAAATCAAGACATAAAATTCAAAGATCTTACTCCAAATCATAATCTACGACGTTTGATCCAATCGTGGTGCATGTTGAATTCTTCAAATGGTATCCAAAGGATCCCAACCCCGAAGCCTCAGGTTCAAAAAGCTCACGTTGTGAGAATATTGAACGAAGCACAAAAATATCCGAATATGGAGTTTAATTGCCTTAGGAGGATCAAGTCAATAGCACGTGTAAGTGAGAGTAATAAAATGTGTCTAGAGTCAGCCGGGGTAGTTGATTTCTTGACCTCAATTATGATGAAGAAAAAAGAAGAATCAGAGATATCAGAGGCGAGTGTTGAGGCTTTGAATATTCTTTTTCATCTAAACCCTTCTGATACTGAGTTGAAAAAGTTAATCAACTCGCGAAATGATAATCTTTTCTTGGATTCTTTACTTCAATTCTTGAATAATGGTCATGTTCAATCACGAACAAACGCGATAGCCCTATTGAGATCAACCCTCAATTTGGCTGATCCAGCTCAATTAATTGGTATACAACCGGTGTATATCAAGGGTATAGTTTGTATATTAAATGACAAAATCTCTCAACAAGCAACAAAAGTAGCACTTAAGCTCCTAGTTGAATTATGTCCATGGGGAAGAAATAAAATAAAAGCGGTTGAAAATGGAGTTGTGTTTACCCTAATTGAACTTCTTCTTGACACAAATGAAAGAAGGGTTTGCGAATTGATACTAACGGCTCTGGATCATCTGTGTACATGTGCTGATGGGAGGTCGGAGTTGTTGAGACATGGTGGAGGTATAGCCATTGTTTCTAAGAAAATTCTTAGGGTTTCACATTTGGCAAGTGATAGGGGAGTGAGGATTCTTTTTTCAATTTCAAAATTCTTAGCAACTTGTTATAGTACTAGAGTTCTTCAAGAGATGTTGCAAGTGGGAGTTGTGTCAAAGTTGTGTTTGGTTCTTCAAGTGGATGTTAGTCCAAAGACTAAAGAGAAAACTAAGGAAATTCTAAGGTTACATTCTAGGGTTTGGAGGGATTCTTCTTGTATTCCTCCTCATTTGCTCTCTTCTTATCCTTGATAAAAAATAGCGACGGGCAACTTCTATCGTTAAACAACAAAAATCCAAAATAGGGTTATCATAAAAAAAAATCTTATTAGCTATGAACTATTTTTTATTAGCAACGACGAAGTTCGTCGCTGATTTCTTGTTATTTTGGTAGTTTGAGAGTTTTTTTTTCCTTTTCATGTACATATATAGTGCATTGGAATTTTATCTACAATTGAGGGATAAATATATTTAGTGTGATAAAGCAACAAGCATATGAATAAACAAAAAAAAACTAATTTATGTAGTTATTTTCTTGGCCTTCTTACAAGTATTTAGTATTGAATATTCACGATTTAAATTTTATAGATTCAGAATCACTGAATAAAGATCTCAAGTACTAATGTCCGAGCTTGGAATTTTATATTCTTGTATATTTTGTGTGGGTTTCTTAGCACATATCAAAAGTTATTGAATTAGGCCGAAATCATATACTTCCTTTCTTTTATTTTACCTGCCGACTATATTATAATTAGATGTTTCATTTTTATTTGTCCTATTTTATTTTTTTATACTATCGTTAATACTAAATAACTACATAAATTTAAAATTTCAAAATATCTTTCTAATTAAAATTTTCTTAAGAGACGTGTCAAGTTGAACAATATAATATGATTCTAAAAAATACTTGTCCGTCTTTGAGCTGTATTTGATCTATCCAAAGCTTACACACCTACCCAATACATTATGGGTACACAATTTTAATATAATAATTGAGGAAACATTTATGAGACAGGGTGCAAAAATCGAATAAATAAATAAATCATTTTTTACATTTATACTAATTAAAAAAAATCACTATCTTGAAGTTTAAGCTTCCACAAAGTTGAGAATTAAAGGGTAATAGTTATTTTTATTAAAGACTTGGGAATCAAAAAGTGATTAGTAAATGTTATTTTCTAGCCCATGAAAATATGACTTGTCAATAATAATAAGCATATTATGACTCAACTTGTTTATTGCTTCGACACATTTTAATCTTGCTCAAAATAGTTTGACTCGCCAATTTGACGCTCCTACTTTCAGAGAAGGAAGAACATATATGTGGATTTAAAATTTAAATTTGATGAGTTCTATTTTTAAGATTCTTTTATATTTATATTTCGTATTTAGATGAATTCGTAGCCAAAAGGTTAAATCCGTCTCGGATGGCAAAAGACATTTTTTCTTGGTCAATATTTCTTTTGATAATTGAGTGATTTCGTTTTCATAAAAGACTTTGATTTATAAATAAAAAATAAATTGACTTTAACAAATTAATAAAGTCAAAACCTTAGTTAATAGTACTGTAAAGTGTGAACATGAAAAGTCTTAAACAAATTGCATTATTTCAAATTCAATGTTGTTATATACAAAAGTTATTATTATTTAATAATAATAATAATAAAAGAAAAGAAATAATAGACGCTTTGGGGGCAAATAGACACAAGTTATATAATAATTTAAATATATAATATCAGATCACGAGTGAATAGAAAACTAATGTACATAGTTATTTCAGTCGAAATATTTGATATAATTTTACCACTTCTACTAAAAGTAGCCTTTTACTAAACAAATGAGTTATTGTCGATCTATCACAATCCTCCTCTTTTATTCGAATTCGCAAGTTGTATTCTCCTTGTATTTTTGAATGAAAAAGTATTTTATTGAGAAAAAAATAGTAATATTGGTGGTCATTATTGACCCCATATATATATATCATTATATAGGGAAAAAAAACTCTTTAATTCAAGAAACAAACTTTTCATACAGTTGCCATACTGACACTGATGTAGTTAGTTGTAGAATAATAATACTAACAATAATAATAAAGTGCAGAAGTAGGTAAGGGAAAAATGAATTATATTGCATATGAATGCAATATGTAAGGTATTTTCCAAGATTTACACAATACATACATGTAGGGTATTTTCTAATATCCCTACCTCCCGAAAATAGAGAGACTATTTCTGAAAAAACCGGACTCAAGTAACGCAAATCAAAGAAGATACAAAAGAAAAGAGATAAAAACAAGCACTAGAGAATGAAGACAGTAGCAACAACAAAATAATGCGATAACCAAAATACCAGACACAATCAGTAGCAACATAGATCGCAGGACAAGAAACTACACAAAAACTGTTAATACTTGTAAAAAAACTAAAACAGAATGCCATATTTTCTAACAGGAATTTACATGTAGAAACTACATCAAAGTTGTTAACAAACTATCTAAGTTTTTGAGTTCTCATGGCAGAACATAGTGGTACCTAATCAATGTAGTTGTAAACTTGTCATACGATGATGAAAATCCGGTGAGGTGAAACATAAACAATCAAATTGATTGCAAAAGAATGAATGTAAGGTTATATTTCTACACAATCATCATCGTCGTTGTCATCATTTTCACTATCGTTATCCCAGTCCAGCGTGTAAGATCCTGCTGACTTCATGAGTTCTGTTAGTCCAGTTAGATCCTCCAGATATGTAGGATGATTGATAGCTTGAAGTATGAAGTCCATCCCTTTTGTTCGATATTCTGATACAACCTGAGCATATAAGGAATTTCATGTGTATTAGTCAAGTTATGATGCTTTCGGATAGTCAAGTTCATAAAATTAGCTGGAAAAACAGTTCATGTCGTAGATGACCGTTTCATAACCCAAGAAATAGTTCTCCTTTTTTGAGAGTCCAACAACAACATAAAAAGGGCAGTTGGATGCACGAAACATCCCGGTTCACGCAGGGTCTGGGAGAGGCTTGCACCCTCAAGGAGGTGTAGTGCAGGAAGCCTATTGAAGTATCAGTGGCTAATTCCACGGATCAAACCCTTGACTAATAGGTCATCTGGAAACAACTTTGTGTTGCTCCCAAGTCAAACGCCAACATAGTTGGGCGTTACTTAATCTAAGTGTTCTCTTTTTTAATGCTTAGACATAATCTAATCGAAGTTAGTTAAAGATGTTACATTGTGTGGTGCAAGGACCATAGATGAATGAATGGTCACATGACTCGAACTGGGTCTGAATTTTTAATGAACATCGTCACACGAATTTCTAAATCACACTAATACAGGAAACTGAATTTCTAGGTTCTCATAAATAAGGTGGAAAAACATCATATCAATATACAAAGTTTCAACAAAATAACTGAGATCTTATGGAACGATTTCATATAGATAATATAGGCGGAGGTTACGGGTTAAGCAGAGGGGCGGGCAAGAAAATGAAATCAAATTGTACAGTATAATAATAGTTCAGGATGGAATTGCCTTAAAACATATTAACTTACAGTGCTACAACAAGCAGTGCAACAAGTTGAAGCATGACCGACAAGTGTCATCTGAGAAAACTGAGAGATGGAGCCCCGAATCTGATGAGGTAGAATGCCAAGAGGTTGTTCAGAGCTGCCGTTATCATTAGAGTTTGCAAACTCAGCTTTGGCACATATTCTGCAAACGTAGTTAAATAAGAAACGCTTAAAATGTCGGGATACAACATAATTTGCATGTATATCACAAAATAGTTAAGGATTTACCCAGAAGGATGATGCAAGACTCCAACCAAAAGTTCAACAGCAAGGGCTGATGCAATAGGAGCCAGCCCGGGACGAGTAACTGTACATTGTTGGTCCAGGGTACGGTTAGCCGTTGACTGCACACAGAACAAAAACGATTCATATTTGCAGATATTGCAAACGAACAATTACTATCACTTTCAAACGAATCTTACATCAATTGGTGCAACCACATCATTGCAGAAGTAACACCCTAATCGCGCCGACTCATTTTGACTCGAAAGGGAGAGATTCTCCATACTAGCAGAGACATTATCCAAAGTTTCAGCTTGTGAGTTTCGTAGAGCATCCAAAGGGCCTGCTCCATGACGCATAACTAGAAAGCTATCGAAGCCTAAGGCTGCAGTAATAGCAATCTGCAGAGAGAAACAAAAGACGTGTAATAATCAGGAAGAATTCAGCTGACTCTAGTGAATTCAACATCACATGCAACATACTAGTCTCGGAAAAGTAAACAAAATTTCAAAGGAAAATTCACAAGAGAAAGTAAAGGTGTAAAACCTTGTTAGCACTAGCACAAAGTAGACTAGGAAGCCACCGACTTTCCCGTGTATCAGTTAATAGAAAGATTGCATCATGTGAGTTGATCAAATCACTCAAATGTCTGCAGTCCTGAAGTATACTACTTTCTTCTTGGCTAGACACTGGATGTCCAGGCATCGGAATAGCCATCACAACACCTTCTGCTTCCTGTCAAGAAATTAAGGTGCATCGGCAAATGAATTTATCTTTTCTCTATATCTTAAATTATTTTATTTTGATTCTTTGAGGTCTCAATAATGGATCAATACCACTGCTGGAAATATTCGCTTGAGACTTTCAACTGCTGCAACGGCCTTAAATTTGCCACCATTTAAACAGTCATCAAGCGCATAAAGAGACTGCCTTATTGGATTAGACATTGAGACCTTACCACTGTCAACCAATGTAATTTTTCGGACACCCCATGCCTACAAAATTTAAAAAGTCTGATAAGCACTTTCAAATGTTTTTACACAATTATTGCTTCTATTTTTTTCCCATTTTCTTGAGCACTTACCATAAGCATTCGAGCAACTTGGCATCCGAGGGTACCTGCTCCCAGAAGGAGACATCTCGTGGAAGCCAACAATTCTAGATTCAATGACGGCAATGTGCGCCATCTCATTAGTTTCAAGTTCAAATCAGCAGCTGATACAGCTAACCTGGTAAAACATGACAGTGATTCCTATAATGACCATTAAATTATTCATAGAATACAGCAGTAGATGTTTATGCATACCTCGTCGGATCCATAGTTTTAGCGAGGCTGATGCATCTCAAACCCTTCTTCCCTTTATTTAGTTCCCATCCCACAACATTGGGCATGTTCTGATGACTCCTCCCTCCTAAACAAATTCATTAGGGCGATGTAGAAGATATGACTTTCACCATTTATACAGGAAAGCATAAATCGGAAACCAAAACCTATTACCAATAGATCTACCTGGTGAAAGATATATTTCAGCTTCTCCAACAAGGGACAATCCCAGATCTGCAAAACCACGGTTCTCGCGGTAGCAGAAAAAGTGAATCTTTCCAAGGCCCCACCTTGAACAGATATAGGAAAGATAATTGCGTAGTGGCCATCCAGGATTATTCGGAAGATGACAAGGGTCATAAAAACCAAAAAGAACCTGCTAATCGTAAACAGTGAAATTATGTCAAAGACACTCCTGTACCATAAATATCACACATATGAAGAGATTACACGGAAACTATACAGCCTTTATACTAGTTAAGATTCCAACCAACATCAAGAGCAAACAGACAAACCTTTTGACCATTATTTTGGCAGGTTTCCAACTCCCTTAGAGGCCTGAGAGTAGCAATTGAATTTGAACCAATAGACACCAAAAAGAATGGTATATCTGCATTCAACAAATGCTTCAGGTCCCGGAAAAAGAAATGTTAAAACTTGTGACCTTTAAGGATTATATGATAGTTAACTTTTTACCTGCAGTGGAGCTCTTGCTACGCCACTCATTACAAGCACTAGACACAGATTCAGCCTGTTCACCGTTACAACCAATTTGAGATAATTACATCTAAAATGTGAGTGAATAAAGTAACGGATCATTCAAGAGAAAAGAACCTCTTCAGAAGTGAAGCACTGGGAAGCTGGTTTCAAATTAACTAGAGTTGCAGGAGGATCAAGCACCAAAGCAGGGAACGCAAACCAATAATGAAAGCTCCACTTTTTCAAGTCTGCAAATGATATAACTAGGAATCTTAAGAGCACAGAACTGTCCTCCTCAACTTTGCCTGAGCAAATGTCATCCCATATCTGATTCGCAATAACAATACAAAACTATCACGGTGAGATGACACTAAAGTTCAACCTCTTCCCATGCATGATACATACTATTAAGCTACACAATAACATAATGCAAAAGAGCTTTCACGCAATATGTGAATTTACCAAGGTCGTCATAGGCTCATAGCTATAACTTCTTCATGAAATTGAAGAAGACAAGATGTATAGTTTTTCGCTTACTCTATGGCCATATATTAACCTCTATCCTAGTGTTAGCAGATATGGCTCAAGATATAAATTGTGCATGTAAGTAGCAAATTTTTGAGAAAAAGGTGTTTTACTATACCTTCTTGGCTTCTGCCTTAAGTAGGCTCTGCTTATCAAGCGCATAAAAACTTTCTAACGTGTTTGTGTTGAGAAGAATGCCAGGGACAGGACACCTATTTCTATTACCCTGACTAGCTAGAAGAGACGATGGTTCCTCATCGGAATCAGCAGGCAAAGATTCAGCCAGGAGAGTCAAGTGATTTGATACTTGAGGATGCGAGCAAGGTGCATAAAAGCCTGCACAAAAACAATTCAGTCCAGCAGGAACAAACACTAAACCCCAAAGGCAACAATTTCAATTCCATCAAAAAGGCAATCGTTCATAAAATCAGATAAAATTCAGTAACTCTAATATAATATAAACCCCAAAAGCTATAATTTCAGTCCCAACAATAAGGCAAACATTTCATACACCAACAACAACTACTACACCTCAATCCCAAATGAGTCGGGAACGGCCTATACAAGTCCTCAGTCCTCACTGACCATGCTTCCCCGTTTAAGCTCAACTCACGTCATCATCATACCAAAACAATAAATATACTACTAGATAACATTCAGAAACTCTAAATCTCACCCCCAAACAAAGACTGAAATAAACCCCAAAAAGATTCAATTTTTATTTCTAAAAAAGGTAGTAGGAAACATACTAATCCAAATAAGGGGGACAAAAGAAGAAGAAAGAGCTCAAAACAACGAAAATCACGACGAGATAAACTGAAAACATAAGCACGTATTGATTCTAAGAAAAGGGTAAACACTAAAAAGTAATGGAAAATCATAAAAAAAGATCTACATTGTTGAATCCCAACAAAAGGGTAACTTATAAATAGCAAGAACAATCCATTAATCCCCAAAAAGCTGCAAAAAAAAAAGAGCTCAATACAGTGAACGATCACAATCAAATAAACACAAATTATCGATTTTAACAAAAAGGGTAACTTATAATTATCAACACAATTCAACAAAATCACAAAAGCTATGTAATTTACAATAACTAAAACAAATAGCCAACGATTTTTTTCAATGTTTTTTTGTAAGAAACCAAAAAGGAAGTAAAAGGGGTTTAGTATTATACCAGTAATTGGAATTGGGGATTCATCAAGACGCAATTTATTAAGCTTTAAAGAAGATAATTTATGCCAAAACCCTTCATCTACAAAACTCTGAAAAGGTGCAAATTGAAGAATTGTTCCTTTTCCAGTATCCGCCATGGATAAAACTCGAGCAATAAAATCTTGAGCTTATTGAAAACCCACTAAATATGTTGTTCGTTGACCTCTCTTGCTGAGAATTGAAGGGTTAATAGTTAGATATATTTGCAGAAAAAAAGTAAAAAGATCGGAAGTTTTTTGAAGGAAGAAGATGACAACTACAAGGAGAGAGGGAAAAGAAAAAACAAGAAGTGGACTGATTTGGTATTTTAGCAAAGTATAGGGTGCAAATTGTAAATATAGAAACTTTTATCTTAAAATAAGTGTTATTTTAGCAAAAATCACGTTTACTTTGCAATTAATAAATACAATACGTAGTCAAGTAAATTAGTCATATTTTTTTGAGAACGGAATACTATTAAGAAGATGGAGTATATTTGTACAAGGGTTAGAGCCGTCAAAATGGGCTTAGCCCATGGGGCCGGTCCAACCCAACCCGTTATTAGAGTAGGGTTGGGATAGAATTTTTCAAGCCCATTTAAAACTAGGGCTTATAAGCCCGACCCATATAATCTCTTGGCTCTTGAGGCTTGATCGGGGTCGGGCCGATTTCGGCCCATGGACCAAAACTTTTTATTTAAGGGTAACTTACAATGATCTTACTAGTATATAATCTAATTACTTAAATACACGCTATGTTGTAATGTTATGAATCATACTAGATTTTGATACGTCCAAATACATGTATCTCGAAATATATGGATTCAAAATTAGGTTAATTTGTTCTAGATAGACTCTATCCAAGTAGATTCGCATGTATCTAGGATACATAGACGAATCTCACGCCATCTCCTTCCTCCTATCTTGCTTGTCACTCTCTTATCTAGCTCGCGTATCTGGTATGCGAGATACATGCTAATTACACTAGATTTTTTTTATAGTGGTTTGAAAAAACACCATTATTTGCCATATTTGATTTGAAAATCTTCTCATTTTCTTGATGTTATAGAATTATAAGTTTGAAAAGAAAAAAAGAAGGGCCTGCCCGCCCCAGCCCTCGGCCCTTTTAGGGTTGGATTGGATTGAGCATTTTCAGGCTCTTCTAAATGAAGGGCCGACCGATCCTAACCCTTCAAATTCCTTGGCCCGCGAGCCGGGTTGGGCTGGGCCGACCCTTTTTGATACCTCTAACAAGGGTATAGTTGAAATTAAGAACAAACAAAAAATTGTCTTGAATTCTTAAGGTAAGACATTTCTTGACAAACTCTTATATTATATTTATTTTAGGACGGTAGAAGTAATAGGTTATTAATTTTATTTCTTAAATTTAAAACAATTATCTAAGATATTCTTACCAATATCATATCTATGGAACACTTACTTTGAAACATGTCCTTAATATTTTCTTCCAAACTCAAATTAGTAATTAAATATTTTTTTATCCTTAATTAAGTGTTCGATTTTGGTATTACTTTTACTGGTAGAAAGCGTTTTATCTTAAAGCATGAAATGATTTTCAGAGACATATAAATTAGTCAGATTCCAAAACAGATACTATACATCAGGTACTTAAAAAGCAACCAGCAAGTACTTCACAAATATCATCGTGATTTCCAACTTTCTATGTATACAAATTTGATGGTTGTTTCACAATCATAAAAATGATGTATATTGCTATAATTATACAAGAAGGGAAAAAATACCAAAATATATTATTACTCCTATTTAGAAATGGGAGTTTGGGAGGACCAACACTGCACTAAAGAGCTGGACTAAAAGCTATAGAAATTGTACATTGAGGCCCACCAAAAAGATGAACTAAAATGGGTCAAATGTTTGAATTATTAATTATTATGAATTATAATATTATAGAAATTGTACATTGAGGCCCACCAAAAAGATGAACTAAAATGGGTCAAATGTTTAAATTATTAATTATTATGAATTATAATATTATAGAAATTGTACATTGAGGCCCACCAAAAAGATGAACTAAAATGGGTCAAATGTTTGAATTATTAATT
>JAJONZ010023025.1:0-29191 GCA_029582445.1 Solanum paucissectum
TATAGAATGGCACCAGCAGAGTTGAAAGAGCAGTTGAAAGATCTCCTAGAAAAGGGTTTCATTCGACCGAGTGTCTCACCTTGGGGTGCTCCGGTCTTGTTTGTGAGAAAGAAAGATGGTTCCCTTAGGATGTGTATAGATTACCGCCAGTTGAATAAGGCTACCATCAAGAATAAGTACCCTCTTCCGAGGATTGATGATCTTTTCGATGAGATTCAGGGTGCCACCTATTTTTCAAAGATTGACCTCCGATCAGGCTATCATCAGTTAAGAGTAAGGGAAGGTGATATTCCTAAGACAGCTTTCAGAACCAGATATGGTCATTATGAGTTTTTAGTCATGTCCTTTGGTTTGACAAATGCACCGGCAGCTTTTATGGACTTGATGAATAGAGTCTTCAAACCTTATTTAGATATGTTCGTTATTGTCTTTATCGATGACATACTAATCTATTCAAGGAATGAAGAAGATCATGCTAGTCATCTCAGAATAGTTCTTCAGTCTTTGAAAGATAAGGAGTTGTATGCCAAGTTATCTAAGTGTGAGTTTTGGCTTAAGTCTGTGGCGTTCCTAGGCCACATTGTTTCCGGTGATGGTATTAAAGTTGATACTCAGAAAATTGAGGCAGTACAGAATTGGCCTAGACCCACGTCTCCAACTGATATTAGGAGTTTCTTGGGTTTAGCTGGCTATTATAGAAGGTTTGTAGAGGGGTTCTCGTCTATTGCATCTCTTTTGACCAAGTTGACTTAGAAGGCAGTGAAATTTCAATGGTTCGAAGCTTGTGAGGAAAGTTTTCAGGAATGAAAAGAAGAGTTGACTATTTGCCCAGTTATGATATTTGGTTCTTGAGTACATGCTGGGTGTCTAAATCTAAATGAGTTTTAGAACAATAGTCGAGTTAGGCGAATAGAGGTGTGAGGAGATGAGCTAGAGTTGGCTGCTGTAGTTTTCACTTTGAAAATATGGCGTCAATGTTGTATGATGTTCATGTGGGTGTGTTTACCGATCTCAAGAGACTACAAAGTGTGTTCACTTCGAATGAGCTTAATCTCAGACAGAGAGAGTGTGATTAAAGTACTCAGAGATGATGACATGAGTTTCTTTATCACCCTGGTAAGGTTAATGTTGTTGCTAAATCCTTGAGCAGGTTATCTATAGGTAGCACCGACCATGTTGAGGAAGAACATAGAGAATTAGCAAGAGATGTGCACAGACTTGCACGCCTGGGAGTTAGTCTTATGGATTCCAAGGGAGGAATAGTAATGATGAATGGGCCTGACCCATCATTAGTGCCAGAAGTAAAAGGTGAGCAAGACCCAGACCCTATCTTGCTGGAATTTCAGACAGAATGTTCATAAGCAGGAACGACTTTTGAACAAGGGGGAGATGGTGCTTTGAGGTATCAAGGTAGATTGTGGGATTGGTTTCATAAGAGATGATTACCTATCTTACATGGAGTTGCTTACAACGATATACAACGATAGTTACCATTCTAGCATCCAAATGGCTCGTTACGAAGCTCTTTATGGGAGAAGATGTAGATCTTCTATCGGATGGTTTGAAGTTGGTGAAGCGGGGTTGATAGGACCAGATTTAGTTCACCAAGCTATGGAGAAGGTGAAAGTGATTCAAGGAGGTTGAAAACGGCACAGAGTCGTCAGAAATCCTACACTGATGTTAGGAGAAGGGCATTGGAGTTCGAAGTAGATGATTGGGTATATTTGAAAGTTTCACCCATGAAGGGGGTTATGAGGTTTGGTAAGAAGGGGAAACTTAGTCCCCGGTATATTGGACCTTACCGCCTAGCCAAGAGGATTGACAATGTTGCTTACGAGTTGGAGTTACCATAAGAATTAGCAGCGGTTCATCCGGTATTTCATATCTCCATGTTGAAGAAGTGCATAGGCGGTCCTTCATTGATCCTGCCAACTGAAAGTATTAGGATCAGGGATAGCTTATCTTATGAGGAGGTTCCTGTACAGATTCTAGATCGGCAAGTTCGTAGGTTGAGAACGAAAGATGTAGCATCAGTCAAGGTCCTTTGGAGGAACCAATTTGTTGAGGAAGCTACTTGGGAAGCCGAAGAGGACATGAAAAAGAGATATCCACATCTCTTTGAATCCGGAGGAAATGCAGATTAAGGTATTAGTTTCCTTCTTGGTGCTCTTTAACTTATAATGAGCATGTTGTTGTTGTTGTTGTTGTTATTGGCATTGTTGCTTGTTGGGTGTTTGCATTTGATGTTACCCCCCCCCCCCCTTAGCCTAGTAAGATTAATCTCATTCGAGGACGAATGTTCCCAAGGGGGAGATATTGTAACATCCGGTAATTTGAAATAACTATGTAGAGGCTTGGAAATTGGAAAGAGTCATTTTGGAAAGAATTTGAAAATCTGGAAATTTGGTTAAGTGTGGGAAAAAGTGAGTTTTTGGCCAACTTTGAACAGTCATAACTCCTATCTCAGGATGAGTTAGGTGTAGTTCCAGTTATGTTTGCGAATCTCGTGGAATGATCTTTCCAACGCCGTCGAGTTTGCTCGATTTCGAGTTCGTATGAGTGAGTTATGCCCTTTGGAAGTTGGGCAGTTGGCAGGGAAATCATTCCGGAAATTTAAGGGCATTTTGGTCTTTTCCCTAATAAATTCTTTTGAGGTTATATTGTTGTGTTAGGCTGATTGTGGATCATTTTTGTTCCATTTTAAAAGAGTAAGAGTTAGGGTTCCTGAGTGAAGAAGAGGAGAAGAGAGAAAGAAGAGAAGAAGAAGAGGAGATCAAGGAGTTTCTGTCAAAGATCATCGTGGAAATCGTCGGGGGTGATCCCTACTAGGTATGTGAGTTCATAGTGATGGGTTGATTCTTCCCCCCACACACCAAACTCATTTTATTATTGAGAAAAGATTGGTTGTATTGTTTGGAGTTGTTGGTTGTGTTGTTGAGATTGTTAATTGAGTTGTTGAAGTTGTAGTTGGGTTGTGTTGTTAATGTTGTTGAAGTTGTAGTTGTGTGGTGTTGAAGTTCTTATTGGTTTGGGACATGATTTGGTTGTGTTGTGAGTTGAAATCTATTGTATGTTGAGGGGTTTATGATTCTAAGTAAATTGGGGCTGGAACCATTGAAGTTAAGGAGGTTTAGGGTTGGAAAAATGAAGGAGAAAAGTCGGGCTTCTTTGATGAAACAAGTCCGCGTCGCGGACTTGTTCCCTCTGTGAACAAAAAGCTTCTCCGCGTCGCGGACAGGACGCGGACTCCACTATTTTCAGAATTTAATTTCGTAAATTTTCTTAAGTTTAGCTGTCCTAAACCATCCCTAAATCATTCCTAAATCATTCCCTAAATCATTCCATTATGTGAAACTTCTTCATCAAGTCTTTCATATATTTTTTTTGACATGTGTAGGTACCATTCGGGGTTTGTATGATCGGTAACCCCAAGAGGAAAATTAATTCTTCCATCGTGCTCATCTCAAATTCACTCTCCATGAGTGTAGCAAAACTGCTCACACAAGGATTGAGATGTTGCTTAAAAAATAATGTCATCGACATACACTTGAATAATGACTAAATCCCTTCATCATGACATTAAGAAGAAAGTATTGTAATTTTTTCTTCTTTTGAATCCATTGTCAAGAAGAAACTTTGAAATACTTTCATACCATGATCAAGGAGCATGTTTCATTCGATAAAGAGCTTTGTCCAATTTGAGAACGTGATTCGGTTGATCAATTTCTTCAAATTTTGTGGTCTCTTCACATAGACTTTCTCCTTCAAATACCCTTTTAAAAAACACTCTTCACATCTATATGATATAGTTTAAAATCCATGAAGGCTGCAAATGCAATAAGTATTCTAATGGCCTCCATCCTTGCTACAGTGGCAAATGTTTCATCATACTCAATGTCTTCCTTGTGGTTATACCCCTGAACCACTAGAATGTATTTGTTACTTGTGATTACACCATATACATCAAGTTTGTTTCTTTACACCAACATTGTCCCTATGATAGTTCGATCAGCTGGTTGAGGAATCAAGTGCCATACCTTGCTTCGTTCAAGCTGATGCAATTCTTGTTGCATAGAATATATCCAATAAATATCCTTCAAGGCTTCCTTGATATACTTGGGCTCAGTAGATGATATGAATGCTGAGAATACAACTAGATTTCTAATTTTGGATCTAGAGTGCATTCCAGAATCTAAGAGAGATACGAGATTGTCCAGTGGATGGAATGCTTTGTGCTTCCATCCTAAATATCTCGTTAACTTTTGAGCTTGATATGTTTCTACAACTTCACTTGAAGAATAAACATTTTCAGGCTGAACTAAATCATTTTGCTCAGAATTGTCTGGAAGACCAGGTCTCTCGTTAGGTTCATCATCTTTATCAACTTCTTCATGATCATTTCCTTCCTGACTGAAATTATCTTCAGTAGTTTCATCGTTTAGAATGTCCCTCTATATCTCAAGAACCTCTTCAATATCAGATTCATATTTTGTTTTTCAAATCTTTAATCATTCCTGGTTCATTAAATATTACATGGACACTTTCTTCAATGCATAGTGTTGTTTTGTTATATACTTTGTACGCCTTGCTGGAGGATGAATATCCCACAAACACTCCTTCATTGCTTGTAGGACCAAACTTCCCAAGATCATCCTTTCCATTGCTTATATAAACCCTTATATAACTCAATTATTGTTTTTTATTATTCAATAACTCATAAGGAGTTTTGCTTAGGACGGACATTGATCAAACACCTATTGGCCACATAACATATATTATTGACTGCTTTAGCCCATAATTTCTTTTGAAGGTCAAAATCTATGAGCATAGCCCTGCCAATGTCAACAAAGGTTATAATCTTCCTTTCAACCACACTATTTTGCTGAGGTGTATTGGGAGCTAAAATTATGATGGATCCCATGTTTAGCATAAAATCTTTCAACTTTGGCATTTTCAAACTAAGTGCCATGATCTAACATAATCTCTGCAATCTTATAGTGCATCTTCTGGATCATATTGGCAAATATCATTAGTACATCATAGATTTCATCCTTGGACTTCAGAGACATAGTCTAGGTGAACCTTGAGAAATAATCCACAATCACAAAAATGTACTTCTTCCCACCCCTTCCCCAATCTTTACAGGACCACAAAGATCCATATGGAGTGATTCATGAGGCCTGGTGGTGTTTACTTGCTTCTTTTTCTTGAAAGAATATCTGGTTTGCTTTCTTTTGACACATGCATCACAAACTTTTTTATCTACTATAATTGGAAATCCACGGACTAGGCCATTCAACACAAATATATTCAAAAGAGAAGCACTTACATGGTCAATTCTTCTGTTCCACAAGTCATCATTTTCACTTTGAGAAGTGAGATCATGAGATTATCACTATGAGTAGTGTACAGATCAATAATATACATATTCTTGCATCTCTTTTCTATAAAAATCACATTCCAAGATATCAAGTTTCTAACCACATACTTATTTAATAAGAACTTGACATCATTATCTTCATCACAAATCTGTGAAACATTTAGTAGATTGTACTTCAACCCGTTGACATAGTAAACATCTTTAATTGAGTGTTCTGTTTGAAAGAAAAAGATAATAGAAAGGAAAAATGAACAAAAAGAGAGCTAAAGATATAAAAAGTTACTGCATACTCCAAGTTGACCTGTGAAGAACTCGTGTTTTGCTTGCAGAAGTGATTTTGTGAAGATGTCTGCTACTTTCATTTGTATCAAAATATTTCAAAGTAATTTCTCATGTATAAACATGACTTCGAATAAAGTTATGAAGAATACAACTAGTCTATGGACTACACCCGTTTACTCAATAAAACAATGTGTAAAGTAAAAGCTTAAAATAATAACACAAGAGTTTACGTGGAAACCCTCTTGCTCAAGGAAGAGAAAACCATGACCTGTCTTATAGGATTTCAACACAACTCAATTAACTTTAAAGAGCTAAGAGGCAGATTACAAACTCCTGCAACCTAAGAATTAAACTCTTAATCTCTTCCCCTTCTCCATATCAACTTTGTTATGTAAAGTAGAGTAATACATATATTTCCCACTACACCAACTACTCAATCGTTAGAGAAATCAAGACCATGTAACTAACTCTTTCTACAACTTAGAATAATGAAGAAAGACTTGATCTGATCTAATTCTTTTATAATTGAGGAATAGATCTTAAAGTGAATAAGCACATTACTATTTTCTTTAATAACAACTAAGAACAAAAGATAATTCTATCAGCTCCCTTATTTCATATGAAAAATATTTCTTGAGAGAATGAATTTTGCTCTGTGATTTCTCTGGAATGCAAAACTAAGGTTATGACATTTTTGAAGAAACTATTATAGTATGGAAAAAACCCTCAAAGCAATGCCATTGACTGAGAGTACTGCTCCTCTGTAGACGCGCACCAACCACTGCATTAGTGGCAGTGGTTGAAACTTTTTACTGTTGTCCTTTTCATGTAACTAGACTCTTAGTCTCTCATGGGATCGGTCCCCTTTTATATCCCATAATTTGTTAAATTAAAAACTTTAGTGTACCTTTGGAACAATAAATATTTTCTTCAACCATATTTTCAAATATTCTAAAGTAATAGATATTTCAGGTCATATCTAGCCATGTAAATCCATCACATTTCTATGTGACTTTATAAAATAGGGGACAAAGCCTTAAGTTCTTGATAATTAATTTGTCAAACTTCAATTCAATTTTCCATGTCAAATTAGACTTGACTAGCATTTGCAGCCTATAATAATATACGTATCAGTATAGAAATTTAACTATCCATCATCATCATCATCACCACCACCACCACAACCACCACCACCATAACCAACAGTTAGCTTGAAATGCTATAGGGAAAACCAATAGAGCACTTATGTGGACTATGCTTGCACTTATATGGAAGGAAACAAAGAAACATACTAATATAGATATGATATAGATAAATGAAATACTAGACATAGTTGATGAATAGAAGACAAAGTAGTTGGGATGGGTAGACTAGACCTTACTGTTTTGATAATTTGACAAACTTCGGGGATGATGAAAGTAAGGGGACCAATCCAGGTACCTGAAGAGTCTTGTTGATAGGGGGAACTAGTGAAAGGGGAACTGGTGAATAAGTCTGTTATCATAAAAAATGGAAAATGTTATTTTGGAGTTGATGTTAAGTTTTGATGATTTAACAAACTTAGGGATCTAACAAGGGACCGTATCTTGTTATTGGGACTGACGAAAGGGTTAATGAATGAATAAACTCAGTGTGAGGAATATTTGTGTGTCATCATCAAAAAGGGGGAAAATGTTATATTTTAGGTGTTTTGATGATTCTCACAAATGCAGGGACCCGGTCCCTGCAGAGTGCTCTCATCCAAATTCATCATGGGGTACAACTGTAAAATTGTCATGTTAGGTGGTAGGTGAAAAGTGTAGTGTACTGCACTAACAAGAAGAGTGGACGAAATTGTCTATTTAAGTGGCTCACAAATACAGGGACCCGGTCCCTGGAAAAGTTCTCTCCATCAGATGTATAATGGTGTACAACTATAAAGTTGTCCTGTCAGTGGGTTGGTAAAGTCATCAGCATACTTCACCAGTAGAAACATACAAAGTTGTTTGTCCAGTGGACAATAATTATTTTTGGTCGATATGATCAAAATGACAAACAACAAGAAGATTCATTCTTTCAAAAGAGAAAGAGAGTTAGCAAGTCTTCTCAAGAACTCACAAAGAACATTGCAAGGGGCCTGGTCCTACAAGACTGCGAATGTGAAAAGGATGATAAGACATCTGTCTGAAAAGTTGCCACCTCTTATGTGGTAGGTGTATGTCCTTTTAGGGAAGCCGACTCTCAGTTGATGAGGTCGTCTCAAGGAGTTTGTGTTCATTTTATATAATCTCTTTCCATAAAACACAAACTCAAGATTTGGCAAACAAAACTTGGATTTTCTCTGAAAATTCATGAGCTTGAAAAGAGAAGGCCATCTTCAAAAAAGAACACTGCTCATATCAACAAGGGACCTGATGGAGTGCTGAAGCGTCTTGTTGTATTTAGAGCTTTGTATCTTATGTGCTTAAATTGTAAATCTATTCCTAAGTTATAAAGGAATTATATTTTTGTTCGGTTCAGAAGAAAAGTCTAAATTAGTTAGAGTTAATTGGTTTAGTGGGCAATGTTGTTGTTTCTTAGTTGAAGTCTAAATCATATAGAGTTAGGTAGTTTAGTGGGCAATAGAGTTATTGCTTAGTTCTTTCTTTGTAGTAGAGTTGCTACATTGAAGGGGAAGTGATTTAGAGTTAAATTCCTAGATTGTATGAGTTTGTAATCTGAATCGTTGCTCCGTTTGAGTGAAATGGAGTTTGGGTTGAAATCTTTTTAGTACAGGTCGTGGTTTTCACCGCCCTTGAGCAAGGGGGTTACAACGTAAAACTCTTGCGCTTGTTTTGACGTTGTTCCATTTATTTTACGCACTTTTTACTTCAGTTACTGTTCTTGCTGAGTCAAGGGACCTGGTCCGTTTACTGATAGTGGACGCATACATTCCAATAATTGGTATCAGATCTT
The DNA here is from genome assembly GCA_029582445.1 of Solanum paucissectum. NCBI lineage: Eukaryota > Viridiplantae > Streptophyta > Magnoliopsida > Solanales > Solanaceae > Solanum > Solanum paucissectum. The sequence continues at coordinate 8,597 of JAJONZ010023025.1, forward strand.
GGGCTCTCCAGTTTCACCCATGAAGGGTTTCATGAGATTTGGTGAGAAGGGGAAGCTTAGTCCCTGATATATTGGTCCTTACAGTATATCCAAAAGTATTAGTAATGTAGCTTATTAGTTGGAGCTACCGCACGTGTTAGCAATAGTTCATCCAGTTTTTCGCTTTTCTATGTTGAAGAAGTGTATGGGGGATCCTTCACTTGTCATACCTACTAAAGATATTGGTATTAACGATAGCTTGTCTTATGAGGAGATTCACATGCATAGTCTAAATCGTCAGGTTCGCAAGTTGAGAACTAAGGAAGTAGCATCATACAAATTTCTTTGGAGAAATCAGTTTGTTGAGGAAGCTACTTGGGACGCTGAGGAAGATGTGAAGAAGAGATACCCACATCTCTTCGAATCCGTAGAAATTCCAAATTAAGGTACTAATCCTTTTCTTTGCATTTGTTTTAAGTTGGCATGTTGTATTTATATTTTTGATTGTTGGGTGTTTGAGTTGAATGTTAGATGTTTCACCCTTAGCCTAATGCGAGTAATCTCATTCAAGGACGAATGTTCCCAAATGGGAGAGATCATAATACCTCGCTATTTGAAAGAGCTAGAATTAGAAACAACCATTTTTGGAAATAATGAAAATCTAAAATATGGCAAGTTACGTTAAGTAGGAGTTTTAGGTCAACTTCAAATGACCATAACTTTCAGTACATGATGATTTAGGTGTGCCATAACAGATTTAATGAAAGGTCGTCGAAATATCTTTCCAATGGAACCGAGCTTGCTAATTTTTTAACTCGTATAAGGGAGATATGCCCGTTTGAAGTTGGGTTTTTCGGATAAGCAAAGCCACCCTGATTTAATAGGGATATTTTGTTCTTTTCCCTACCCAATTAGTTTAATTCATTTTTAGTAATTTAATTGGGGTATAAACTTATTTGGTTCAGTTTAAGCATTACAAAATTACGCTAAGGCTTTGAGAGCAGAGAAAAGAGGAGAAAAGCCAAGGTTCATCGCGTTACTTAGTTTCGCTTGTAGATTTTGCCAAGGGTTAATACCAACGAGGTATGTGAGATCACATATTGTTGGTTTTGTTCACCCATTCGTCAATCATGATTAAATTCAGCGTATCTATGTTCTTGAAAGTAGAGTATATGAGTTCTTGACGAATTTTGTTGAAGTTTCACTTGAATCTTGATTGTTGATTTTGGAGGATTTCTTGAGATGATTTGATGAGATTTAAGGTAGTTGTTTTAGTATATTCTTGCATACTTTTGTTGGGTATTCAAATCTAAGTGTTTGGGGAAGAAACCAATTGAATCTAAACGAGTTAGGGTCAAAAAACGAACAAGAAAATTTGTGGGTTTTCTGGGCAGGGGGTTGGTGCACTGCACCATTTAATGCGCCAGTAAGAAGATTCTATAGTTTTTCCTTTGGGGCACCACGCCACTCACTGCGCCCCAACCAGCCTTCTGTAGTACAAGCTCAGGCACCCTGCGCCACTCAGTATGCCAGGGTCGCTAGGTCATCTACCCTTTCCCACTTCTTTCCGTTTGAGTTTCCTCGAATCGTACCTATGTTTTCTAGTCATTTTCTACACTCTAAGGTACGTTTAAACATCGAGAGATCATCCATAACATTAGATTATAATCCTTGAATCCATAGTTCAAAATCAAGGTAGAGTTAAGAGTCAAGTCAAGAGAGTTCTTAGAGTATTTTTAAAAGTCTTTTACAAATGATTTAAACTTGTTTGAAGATTTAAGCTTTGAGTTGAGTAAGAGTAACGAGTGAAGTTCATTTTCTTCAAAATAGTATATGGGAACTAAGTATTCCTAAAGATTAAATGTTCTCACATTTAAGAAAGAGAGGAAACACCGATTTCCAGAAGAGCTTTTGATCTAGTTTTTGAGTAATTATCGCAAACCACAGAAAGAGTGTATTTAAACATATGATCTAGTTACATTTTTGGAGTAGTAATGAGCACCAATTTGGGGACAAGTTGGGTTCTGATAACTCAAGGTCTCCATAAATCGTGTAGCCAACATGGGTAGAAAAGGGTCATACTTTTTAGATGACTCCTTATTGTTTTTTAGCATAGATTAGTGGATCCACTTAGTAGTTAGGTTCTATACCCCCGGCAAAGTATAGGACGCCCTGGCAGTATGTGGCAAGACCTTGTATCATCACATAGCTCATAGTGATGGTTTGCGGTTAGAGAAACTCCAACAAAGATATTTTGTATTCTTATATACACAATGTTATTTGTATTTTCATATACAAGATAAGTTAATGTTGTATTTTTCAATACAACGAGTTGATATCTACATGTTTTAAAGCTTTTCTTTATATTGCAATCATATTACTACTTTATATTGAAATGAGTTGAGTTGAGTTGAGACTAGGTAATTTCTTTCAATTCCCTTTCAAGCTTATGTCTTGTTTCAGAATTCTTCACGCATGCTTGTACATTCAATGTACTGATGCCCTTTAGCCTACATCTTTTATGATGTATATACAGGTAAGAAGGATCAGTATCTAGCACTTCCTTTATCCAGTTGAGCTTTAGAGTTGTTGGTGAGCCTCTTTGCTTTTCGGAGGATCCCTTTTAATTGCTTTATTATTCTAGTTTTTCTAGGATGTCGTGGGTCTTGTCCCGAGGTCCATCTCAGTTGTTAGAGGCTTCATAGATAGTTAGATAGTGTTAGTTCAAGAGTCTTTTCATTTTCATTTAGTTATGTTAAGACTTGAGTTACCACTTTGGCAAGTTGAATGTTTGTTTATAAAACATTATAAGTTATCATTTGGGTTACCATTTACTTTTTAAAGTGCTTTTAGTATGAGTAAGTCTTCTCCTAAGAGTTAAGCCAGGCCAAGGGTTCGCTTTGGGACCAGTAATGGTTCTCGAGTACCAGTCCCGCCCAGGGTGTAGGTTCGGGGCGTGACATTTATTTCATATGATTCTTGCAAATCTAAATTGATCGGACTATATTATGATATGCCTATAAGGCAATACTGATAATATTAATGCAAAGGACGGAATTTTGAGACCACTTCCTTTTATATTATTTTATACCTATCCATTCCCATTCGAACACATTTACATATTAAAGTTTTACATCTACAGGTCTATGTATTTATAGGTCTACTCAAAACATGTTCAAACTATCTCAAACAACCTACACACATTTTATCCTTAATGCATGTCACTTTCACTTTCTGACTGATGTAGTTATTTGAAATCTTATTTAATTTTAATTTCATGTAGAATATAATTTTAAATTTCAATATATGTTATCCTGACCATTTTTATTGTGTATTTGTGTTGAAATTAATTGAAAAAGAGAGATAACTCTATATATGAATAGAGAAAAATTTAATGCTTTTGGATTTTATTTGTGGATATGTCATATAACTTTAATTGTATTTTTTCAATTTGACACTTTACCCATTGCAAGTGAGAGTCACACTAGCCTATAACAATCTGTAGAATTTATGTGCACCACTTAAGTCATTGATGATTTTTGAATAGATCATACAGTTAAACTTTATCTATCTTTAGATTTTATTTAGAGCTTATTTTTTAATTAAACTAATTTCTAGACACGTGTGTTGCACGTGTAGCTCATCTAAGATTATTGCAACATATATTAAGTAATAAAAGAAACAAATTAAGAAAAACTTTCACTAATGTGATACTATTTTAGCTATATGATAGTTAAAATCAAAATATGTGAACATCATACCTCAAAATCGAACAAAAATACTTCAATGTTCATGCTCGGGACAACACTACACGTGTAAGTTACGTGGGCTTTAGAAGTAAAAATGGTGGTTAAAATTTTTATTAGGGAAAGTAAATGGACAAACTTGAATCTTTATTATTATTTAATTTAGATGGTGAGGCTTTTATGTAATGACCCGAAAGGAATTTCTTTGAAATGCTCATAAAAAGTAACAACCCGGAAAATCAATAGGTTAAACTAGAGCCTTATCGTGTGGGTTGGTATGACTTAAGGTTGATGTCTAGGTTGAATTAGAGATAATGTGTGTGTTTATGTAACTTAAGGAGATGTTTAAGACCTAACTAAAGCTAAAATGAGGGAGGTAAACATCTAGGATGGAGGTAAGGTCCTTAGATATCAAAGAAGGGCAAAGGAGAACTTGTTTCTCTTTGGAGAGGTTGGCGATTGGCAGCTTGGTTGCCCAAGGAGCTTGGCGATGCGCCAAAGTGCACTTGGGTCTCCTAGTGGGATGTCCCTCTTAGCCTATGTTATGGAAAAATAGGTGAGATGGGTTGAGGTTCGCCCAACAGACCCCACCATCGCTGAGTGAGCTGCCCATTTTTGGAGCTCAGTGGATTTGGGCGAGCGAAGGGTTCACTTGGCGAGTCGCCTAGTGCCCCTGGCGAGCCAAGAGGGTCCAATGGGCGAGCTCCAGCGTGAAGACCATAATTTTTAAGTTTTAAGTTGGGGTCTTTAAGTAGTGTTTCAAAAACTTGAACCAACACTTTCCTACTCTTTTCCTAACAAGTATAAATACTTTTTAAGGTCAAATTCCTTCAATTTTAGTTACTACCACTTAATAAAAGAAGAAACCCAAGAACATCAAAATATTCTCTCTCTAAACTCCATTGAAGAAAAAAAAAGAAACTCAAGCTAGGGATTCAATAACAAGTCTTTCTTCTCCAAATTCATGAGGGATTCAACCTAAGGTATGGGTTCTCTTCATTATTGGGTAGTTAGCCCCCAAGAAGTCCCTTCAAAGTATGTTTTTAGGACTTCCAAAATATAGGGTTTTACTCTAAACTTGGGTCTTCTTCCAAAACGATTTCTATTGTTCAATTATGACCAATTATGATGGTTTATGGTTAGATTGTTGTGGTATTGATGGTTTTTGATGAAACTCTCTCTTGGACACATGATTTCCCTTTTCTTCCTAAATTGTGAACAAAGATGTGAATTGATTGGCCATGGAAGTTGATAATTGATTATGTTATGTTTATTTAGTTGTTGAATCATGAAATCTCTCTATTTAATGTTTTAATTCAAGAATCTTGGATTGATATTGGTTCATGGCCTTGAAAGGCAGTGGACTAGGGTTTGTATATGTTGATGTTGATTCTAAATAAGTATGTGATTTACTTGGATGGTAATGATCCTATATCCAATGTTGTGGTATTGATGTAAGATCCTTCTTCCCTATATCCTATGCACTTGATTATGTATGAAGTATGTATGTATGCTTATAATGAACTTGTTGGGTTGATTGAAAGGACATTCTCATGATCACAATCCTACTACAATGTGAAAGGTTTACTCACATGCTAGTGTTTCTAAAGTGAAAGGAGCATTCTCACTTAAGGAACCTATGAGCTATTATGATGATATATTGACATGAGTGTGGAATACAATCTCTTGTGACTATGAACCTAAGAAAAGGCTAGTGGTGACTTTTAAAGGGAATAATGCTTAGCATCAAGAGGACATGAAAGTGAGATTGGGGCTTTTACGTTTAGCAAATCCGGCTTCCCAACGTAGGATATCTCATGTGATGGAAATCTTCTACGTTTAGCAAGTCCAGGTTTCTAGAAGCAATCTCCTTGTCCCATTACTATGTGCCCGCATAGGACTTAGCTAGTGGATTCACCTAAATAGCTAGAATATACGTTCTACCTTAGGCAAGTAGAACACCTCTTTTCGGTGTGGGGGTAGAACACCAGATTCCATGTAGCTAACATGGTCTATGTCGGTTAATGCAATCTTTCCCTAAATTAATATGAATGTGAATTATGGTAAGGACATGGACTTTAACTATGACCTCTCAAGGGGTTTACTTGGTGTGAGTGGGGGTATGGGACTTCACTTACGCATTGCACGAGTAGACTCTAAGAGGGGTTAGGGTAAGGTTCTCCTATGTTGTGATGGTATGATGACTTATGAACTAAGTAGGAAAAAGTATGTATGAATGTTATCAACATGAATGTTTTCACTCTTACTTATGTTGGCTATGACTATGGTACGATATGTATGTTGTTGGCGACCCAAGTGTGATACTTAACATTTGGTAGGGTTATGAGATCTTACTTTTGCATTGCACTAGTGTGACTTTGGGTTGCTCACGTGTTGAATTGGCTTATGTATCTTCATAAATGTGCATATTGGTTTTCAGACATGACAAAGGAATCACTTCAACTAAATTTCCCTTTTATGCATGTTTTAAGGATTTTTGTGCATGGTATCCATACTTAGTACAATTCATTGTTCTAACCCATATTTTCTACTTTACTATGAGTGTAGGTTCCGGTCTTTGATACTTACTACGTTCTTCAAGGTGAAGCTTGGGTCGACTATTCCCTAGGCTTGGTGAGTCCTCAAGTCCGAGGACGAGTGGCTGTCGATTCTAGTTTCTAGTTTACTTCCTATGTTCTAGACTATATTGTATTTTCCATTGTTGGGGACTTTATTGATGTAAAGGGCTTCGTCCCTATTTGTACTCTTACGTTCTAGATGGTGATTGAGACAAGTCTAGTTCCTATTTTCCTTGTATGAAAGAAGTTGACTTCTATTGTAAAAGTTTTTAAGTTTTTCATATTTTTCTATGTCTTTATGTGATGATGAATGCTAAGGGCTTGTATGCGACCCCTTTGGGGTCAATTACGCCATATTACTTCTAGTGGGTAAGCCGGGTCGTGACATAAAATTACCAATTTACCTCTTCTAATAGTTTCCCCTGGTCATTTCTGATTAGTTGGGGAAATTTGTTTGGAAGTTTTTGAGCTATTTTTTTAACTATAGTTAATTATTTGTTGGGCAATTTTTAGATAATTAATTTAGTTCATAATAATATGCCAAGAATGAAATTTATTTAAGACCCTCTACCATTTGGCTCATATAAATTAAAATAAGTGAGGATGAAAGTCATAACTCAAAACCAGCCGGAACGTCTCTGTAAGAACTCAAGGGAATCAAATATAAGGTATAACTACAACCTTAATTCTTGTTATTTGTATATGGACAGATGATCGATTATTGTTAATGATGTTGTAATGTGGAGTTGAGGGAAAAGGGGATCAAATTTTGTAAACTTTGAATGGCAATTCCTTTTTGTTGTTCGTAGTTTTTTATGCCCGGGGGGACAACATTTTAATGCTTATATTGTTAATAGTGACTATAATTTGTATATGATTAGTCAATCATTATTAATTATATAGAATGGATTTACAATAGGTTTAGGTTATGTATTTTATTTATCTTGTAAGGTACTAGTCAAATTTTGGTTTCGGTTTTGGGGACATATTGTGATTATTATTTTATAATACAAGTTTGACACATTGAGTCAAGTAACTACATATTGAGTGCATTGTATTATATTAAATTTATTAGAGTTATGTCATTTTGAAGATTTATGACTTTACTCTAGGCTTGAAATTTGGAAACTATGAAAATTGATATATTAATTGGCATCAAGATTAAAAACCCGATTACTCTTTACTCTTATTTGAGAGATTCTCTAAACGACATCCATCACTATGAGCTATGTGATGATACAATGTCTCCCCCATGCTGCTAGAACTGTCTTATACCTTGCCGAAGTATAGAACACCTCAACTAAGTGGATCCACTAAAGCTCTGCTAGAAAGTGATAAGGACTCATATAAAACATATGATCTTTGACCCAAGTTGGCTACATGGTTTATGAGGAAAGAGAGGCGTGTGAAATCATTCCCTTGTCGGTGTTCAATACTATTCCCTATAAACATATACTCATGCTCAAATGTGAAAAACATACCCTTTCTCAATTTGAGGTAATTACTCAAATTATCCTCTTAAAGATGTAACTGCTCTGAATTTACTTTGAACTCATTACTCAATTAAAAATCAAAGTTTCTCTATTCTCAATGTAAAAATGATAAATTTGGGAATCAATTGTTCCCTTAAACTTTGTTCAAAATGTCTCTTTAAACTTTCCTCAAAACTCCTCTTTACTTTCTCATAAAATCAATTTAAGATAAATATTTGATTAAAAATATTCTCAACAATAACTTAATGAATACTCATGCTGAAAAAATTGACATGGACAATAAACTCAAAAATCTCAATGCATAATATATAGCAACTCAAAAATTAGGAATAGAAAATTAGAATGCAACAACTCATCTCAAGAATACTTAAAATTAAGGATGGAAGCACAGCTTACCCTTTTACTAATAGAAAGTAGATCTAGGGTGTGAGAACGAACTCAGTCCATCACTATGATATCCTTACATACCTAGGAAGAACAAAGATCTTGGTGAAATCGATGAAATTTGAAGAACGATAGAAATCCTAGCTTTTCTCCTCATGAATCCTTTCTCTAAGCCTTTGAAATGTTAAAGAATGTAACATAATGTTTTAACACTATTTAGACCCTTTATTACATGAAAAAGGGGTCGTGGTTTAGGATTAGAAGGGGTAGAAAAAGACCAAACTACCCCTCTTTAAAACTGATGAAAAACCTTCGACAGGTCTATCTACGGTTCGTGGTTTGTTGTACGGACCATACATCCCATCCTTTATATTTATATTAAATTTTTGGGCTCAAAATTCCATTCTACGGGTCAAAACGAGAGCATGTAGTAGTTCTTACAGCCCTTAGAATGGATTTGTAGGAATTGTATCCAAAAATTCAGACTTTCTAAATTTTTTGACAGTTTGATAGTACGGGTCGTAGTTCAATATATGTCCTTGTAGGTTGGATCCGTCGTTCATAGACTCAGTAAACTCTAATATGACAGTCTCTAATAAAATGGACATAACGTTTTACTCCGAACTTTAAATGAGGCAGGCCTGGTAGAGTTATAAAGAGAACTCAAACTTCTTCAATTTGATAGGTCGTGGGCCACCTACTTTATTATGTGCTAGTAGATATGATCATTAGAAGTTGACCTAAGTATATATTATGTCAAAACTTAATATGTAATAAAGTTTTCAACTCAACCTTGTGCTAAGGGGTTCTTGTGACCCTAAGTCATATAAAAAAATCCACTCGAGCACTAAAGAAATGACCTTTACACATATGAGTAATTGAAGAATCGTCCGATACGATTTAACATGCTAATGAAGAATGGATCGTGTCCATCCCTACTACAGGAATATATCAATATATCATCGATAAAGATAATAACAAATGAATTTAGGTATGACAGGAACAACCCATGACGCTACACTTGATCTAGTAAATTCCTTACTCAACAAATTTTGTTACAGTTCTTTCAATTCCACTGAAGCATTTCACTATGAATGGATAATATTGGTCGAGTGTCCAACTCTAATTTAATACTAAATTCGATATCACAATGAAGTGGAACACCTCCAACAACTCTTTCACTGTTGGAACTCATTATAAACGAGATATAGCAGTACTCGTATTACGAATACAAGCCAATTATAAGAGGCATCTGTAGGCATTCAAATTTTGTGGGACTCTATAAGACGTGTTTAATTCGAATTGGGACTCTAGACGGTGTGTTCACTCTCAATTAGAATTATTAGAGGCAACTCAACCCTAGACCCTAGTTCATGCCTATATAAAGAGTACTAAATTCCTTAAACGGCATCTCGAATATTGTGCAAATTGATGGATTTTCATATAGAGGTCAAAACTAAATCATCCTAGTTCGACAAATATGCCACTAACAACCCTCGAATCATGAATAAATCTTAGAGAGTAGAATTAAGGGAGGAACATAATTGTACCCTCAATCTTTATCAATAAAGTTATGTTTCTTCTTATTTTATTGTGATTTCAATTTATTTTCCGTCACTTTATAATTTGTTTCAAACACATTGGCAAGCCTAGTGTGACCAAATCTCCCCTTCATCTCTTCTCTCATAAATCAAATATGAAAATTTGAAGCTGCAAAAGGTGGAAGAATGAGTGCTTCGAGCCTCGTCTTTGAGTTTCATCTAGTCTACACTCCGACAAGCCTTGAAGCAGGGGGTATTTTTGGACATTGAAATTTTTTGAGACTCTACAAGACGTGTTCAATTCGAATTTGGACTCTAGAAGGTGTGTTCAGTCTCAATTAGAATTCTTGGAGGCTACTCAACGCTAGACCATAGTTCATGCCTATATAAAGGGTACTAAATTCCCTTAAAAGGCATCTCAAATTATCCCATAAGCTCTTGGGTATTTTTAAGGATCCTTAATATTCCGCAAATTGATGGAATATTCATATAGAGATCAAATCTAAATCATCCTAGTTTGAGAAATACGGCACTAACGGCCATCGAATTATGGATAAATCATAGGAGAGTAGAATCAAGGGAGGACAGAATTGTACCCATAATATTTATCAATAAAATCATGTCTCTTCAAATTTTATTTGTGATTGTAATTTATTTTCTGTCACTTTAAAATTTGTTGCGAACAAATTGGCACGCCCAGTGGGACCAAATCTGCCCTACATCTCTTCTCTCATAAATCAAATCTGTAAATCTGAAGCCACAAAGGTGGAAGAATGAGTACTTCAATCATTGTCTTTGAATTTCAACAAGTCTACACTCCGACAAGACTTTTAGCAAGGGGCATTTGTAGACATTGCAATTTTGTGGGACTCTACAAGATGAGTTCAACTTGAATTGGGACTCTACAAGGTGTGTTCAATTCCAATTAGTATTCTTGGAGGCTACTCAACCCTAAACTCTAGTTATGCCTATATAAAGAGTACTAAATTCCCTTAAAAGACATCTCAAAAAATCCCATAAACTCTTGGGTATTTTTAAAGATCAAGATCTTGAATATTCCGCAAATTGATGAAATATTCATAAAGAGATCAAATCTAAATCATCCGAGTTCGAAAAATATGGCACTAACGACCCTCGAATGATTGATAAATCTTAGGAGAGTAGAATCAAGGTAGGAACAGAATTGTACCCGCAATATTTATCAAAAAGATTATGTTTCTTCATATTTTATTTGTGATTGTAATTTATTTTCTGTCACTTTAAAATTTATTGCAAACAGCATCACCTTTTGTTTGCCATGTATCGAGACTTTAGAAACAAAAAGACCTTTCTCAAATAGGTAATGAGAATAACCTTCCATTTCAACCTAGAAATACATGACATATATGTAATTATTATCTTGGCCTAATATTAAAAACTATAGCATAGGAAGCAATTCAATCTAAATCCAATATATTATTGAAGTCAACCATATTTTGAATAGTTACGTTTTTCCATGTGTCATGTACTATCAAATCAACAGCAAAATATCTATATAATCGATCAACCACAAAAAATTATCTACAGGTGTAAAAATATGTATAGACATAGGAGAAGAGCCGCAAACATATGTTAATCCGAAATAAAATACATACTTACATAAAATGAAGTAGATCCACGTTCGAAATAAAACAATAGCCGATTAGAAGTATGTTGAAAAATACTTTGGCCAACCTTGACTACTGCAATATAGTTAGTTAATTGTTGATGTAATTTTCCCAACCATCAGTATATTGGTCTATGATTTGTAAAGTAATTCATAACTACTACGCACACATCTTTAAGAATGTTCTCATATACTTTTTACAAGTAGCCCTGCGAAAATTTATTTGCCTAAAAACCTTTTTCCCTTCTTAGTTTCAACAGTTAGATATCTAAAAGGCTTCGCACAATATAAATTTCTCACGATTTACCATTAACTCATCATTTTAAGGGATGAAAAAGAAATCATTTATACAAAATTTCTAATAAGTCCAACCATAATCACTATCCTCTTATTAGATCAATTGATCTTCCTAATTTTATACTTCCCTTGAAAACATCAACATTATATCATTTTATTATTGAATGCTTCCCTTATCATAAACACGGGTCATGAAACTATCACAATAAATTCAAGGGAAAAGGGTTCGATATATCTCCAAATTTTAACCGAAAGTTTTGTAAGAATCTCAAACTTTGGGTAGCACCTACTACCCCTGCACTATTTAATAGTGTATTTTAAAGATATATATGTGTTCATGTGGACATCATAAATATTTCATCATTATAAATAGTAACTTGTCCAGCTAGGCACTTATATATCCTTAAAACACACTATTAAATAGTGAAAAGGGGTAATAGGCCCTACCCAAAGTTTGGGATAGTTACAACAATTTCAGTCAAAATTTGGATATTTTTCATACCTTTTTCCCTAAATTCTAATGAAGTTCAAGTATCTTTGTCTAAATCACATCATGAGCAAATCATTCTTACTATTTTCAACCTCGTTAGTTTCATTTGTTAACATCAAAAAGCTTATTACTGAGTTATTTTGCTAACCACGTAACATCCATACTAAACCGCACAATGTCATCCCCTTTCACTAGGATGAAATTTGAGAAAGCTTCCTCATCATTAGTGAGAGAATGGAACAAAGTTTTGACTTTAAAATAATCACATACGCACGATAAGGAATGGAAGAATAAAAGTTTCATGAAGTGATATTGCCTTTCGAAGATAAGTAATAGACGTCTCCACAATTGTCCGCAAGATTCTACTACACTCAACTCTTGTACTGTGTATATCGATGAACCTAGGGCTTTGATACTAAATTATCACGATCCAAAGAAACACAAAATGTGATGGCATCTATGTTCCCAATCGATATGTGAGTCAACTCAAAAAGTTAACCAATTCAACTTAAAACTGAAAAAGGTAAGTAGCAAGTGAATATCTAAAATACTAAATCCTTTAAAATAAAAAGCAGAAATATTTAAATACCACACCAAGTTTTAGTGTCATAACTACAAGAGCTTCCACAATATGATACAAGTCAAAAACTAAATGACAAGTCTAAATGTAAGAAATATCCTATCTGAATACTAAGATAAAATTATAAATTAAGAGATAAATGAAGGTGTGAGCATTAGAATAGCAAAGTAGCTCACCACCACTTCAAGATTATCCAAATTTATATTCAGAAGCTCCATGAGGTGCACTCGTACTCGGGATCAAATCTGCAACACAAAAGAGTGCCGCAAGTATAGTATGTGTACGAAATTACGTGTACCCAATATATCTTATAGAAGAAGTAGTGATGAGAGTATATAAGGATATCATCCTTTAATTTTACAAGACTACATTATACTTATAAATAAAGTTTCATCAAATAAGGATAATCAAATGCCATGTAATGTCCAGAAACCAATGAAGCACATAATCAAACAAGAATGAAGGATATAATGAAATGCAATACAATGCAACACCATGAAATTATGTCTCGAATACCAAGTACTCTCTTAATAATATATACACGATACTTCTCAAAAATACATTGAGAATTCGTGACCCAATGGGGACTCATGAGGTCCATATACCGATACGCACGATCTTCACGTGTTTGTGTGGGTGATCTTAACACACTATCATAAAATCAAAAAAATCCCTAGTATGGACGATCTCCAAGTGCTCAACTTATAATCACTAATCGATCTCAACACGGACGATCTTCACATGTTAGACCTTTACTCATACTCAACCTCATGTCAATGCATGTACACATATAATATTAATAAAAAAAGGGGATGGTGATGCATCTCAATTAAACAAATGTCAGTATGACATATAATCGTCTCAACTATCACAAATACACAAGTTCAATTTAGAAACACAACCACACAAAAGTAACCAAGTCAACAAGACATCAGCTAATGTCCATATGTTGTGGCATTCATAGATTACAATCTATCATTCTGTAGTAATAAGCTTTTCCTTTATAACACCAGTAGTCATTCCAATGCCTGTCACACCATTGGTATGAAACTCGTATATCTCTCCTTACCCATTACCTATTCCATTATTAATCTTTAATTAGAAAAAATTCCTTCAACAAAGCCTTGAAATTCGTAACATACCTCGAATGTCGAACATGTGTCACGAATTCTTAAGATGTCACCCTTCCCCTTCGTAAAGCTTCAGAACGTTCTCAATCTATCAAATATGCAATATCCATAAGTATGTAGACACCAATATTATAATATGTCTAGCCCACACCCAAAAACTCACTCAAATCTATAATCAAGTTTTTAATCTTGATGTCAATTAACATGTCAAGACTCATATTTGCTAAATTTCAATTATAGTATTAAGCCTCAATTTCTCTAAATATCATAAATTTAATGATTCATATAATGTAATACACCTATTATTTAATTATCGAACTCAATATATTAAAACATGAATAATAATATGATAATTAAATAAATTAAAAACTAAAACTAACCTTTTCTAGTTGCTTGTATTTGTAGACTTTGGATAACAACTTCATAAAACTATAACAATCTTTGCACACCATAAAATTCTTTATAATTCGTATGGTGCTTCACTTACATAACCTTGAACATATATACATATAAAAAATTAAATCTTGAAGAAGCTATTACCTGACAATACATCTAGACGGTGCAGCAAGTAAGGTTTCTCGACATAATTTTTCTTTTATTTTCTAAAATTAATTATGAACCCAAAAGTAATAAATCTCATTATTTTATTTTTTACACATGGGCCAAGTGGTATAGGTATAAAATAAATGAGGAACTTTTGCATATAGCCACTCAAAAATAGCCTAATTACGCTCTGTAGCTGTAGTTTGCAAATAAAGATTTGTAACTACATGTTATAGGGAGGAGAGTGGCGAGCGACATTGGGAAAGGGAGGAGAGAGGCGAGCGAGAGAGGGCAATAATTTTTATAATTCATATCTCGTTTATATAATTCGCAGGTACATTTGTATAATTCGCGTGTTTTTGTATAATTGAGTAATATAAATTCCAAAATTATACAAATATGATAAAACTCAAAATAATGAATTGATACAAACATAAACATATGCACTTTAAACAATTATACAAATTACATTATATAAATTATATTATACAAAATCCAAAAACTACATTTTTATACAAACTTTAAAAAGTTATACACAAAAAGATTGAATGTTTATGATTACAAAATTGAAAAACCAAAGGAAATCTTCATCATATACAAAAAAAAACCATTGAATACAAATAAAAATAAAACGAAGAAAGTTGAAAATTATAGAAATGTGGCAAATTTTACTAACATGACTAATTATACAAACTGAAAGTCATCCCACATACTTAATGGTTAATGTTAGTCGTGATTGGTAATTATAGAAAACTATATCTATGATGATTAATTAATTTGTATAAGTTTGCTTAACTGCATAATTTTTCCTAAATAAATTTCAGACTTGGTACATTAATTACCAACTAAAAATTAATTATTTAACGAAGAGTAAATTTTAGGAATGGGAAAGATAATATCTATATTAGTGCTCTATAGCTATGGTTTAGATAATTGCGCTACACTTTTTGTTGTGTGTTTCAATTGTGTATGTATATATGTGTAATTAGTATATAAATCAAAATTTGTATTAGTTGAATATGTATATGGATATGAAAGTTCTTGAAAAAATTGAAAAGATTATACATAATACCAAGAAAAAAATATAAAATTGATTTACACATATTTTTGGTGGCTAGTGGAAATGTTGATGCAACAATCGTGAGTATCCCAGCGAATAGCAAGAATCGCTAGACACTAGCTACTAAGTAGAATTAAATGTAATAGTAAATATAACATTTGTGTAATGACCCTCCAGGTCATTTTTGAGTTAATGCATTCATTTCAGCGTTTAGAGCAATCCTATAGCGACCCCAAGTCATTTATGACTTGCTGAAACTGACAGTTTTGTCGTTCGTTTGGGTTTTAGGCCCGTTTCTCTGTTTTGGAGCTTTTGAACATTGAAAAGATGATTGTAGTCAAAATATCAAGTTAATGACCTTAGGACAGAATTTTGACGGTTCCATTAGCTCTGGAATGGTCAAATTTGGCTGGAAGCTTGGTCGGAATGAGTAACGAGGCCTTCGGTGTGAGTTTTGGACCATTTGGCATTTTAGCCTTTGAAATTTGGCCTAAGATTGACTTTGGTCAACATTCCTGGAAAACGTGCTTGGATGAAAATTCCATCAGCGCATTTAGTTTCAAAATTTTGAGTTTGGTCTAAATCAACCCTTCGTTCGCTTTCCGATGCTTCTGATCTAATCCTGAGGCCCGTTGTGGAATTTGGATTAAAAAAGGCAGTAAGGTGTGGGACCCACTTTCAGTCAAAATGACCTCGTAATGGAATTCTGACTGCGCCATTGATAGGGAAAGTCGAATTTAGTGACATAGCAGAGTCTGTTTTACCGCACGGGATTTTGAACGAATTTCAAGCACCCCATCGGAGACTTTAAAAAATAGGAAAACCTGAAATCTGGTGCAGCCCTATTAGCGACAAGATTTTGGGCTTTTAACGACTAGATTTTGGGTTTTTAGCAACCAGATTCGTCTTTTAAAATCCTCATTTCAACTTTTATCCCTCATTTTCAATTGCGATATCTTGAGTTATAGAGCTCCAAATTGAGTGATTCAAAGCTCTACAATGTATGGTTCTTCCGCGGGAACGCAATGGTGTGATAGGAATGTGTTGGAGAAGCTTAGTTTGAGGTGTTTTCTCGGTTTTAGTTGCTGCCCTCCTCTTGACTCACTCTTTAATGGAAATTTCTATTTCTTGAGCTATAGAGCTCTGATTTAGGTTATTCAAAGTGTTTGGTGTTCGTGTGGATTGTGGGTTCGTTGTGGAGTACTCTGAGAACTTGAAGATCGACGTTTTGAGGTAATTTCTTCGCCGAAAGGACCTTCCCTTTTTCTTGATTTTCCCCATAAATCAAATTTTTGTTGCCTGATCAAATTTCTTTCGTTATGATTTTTGAATTGTGCCCCATTTTGATGTACTAGTTCCATATTACGTTTATAACCTTTTTGCGGTGTCAAATTTGGGGTTCCCATTGCGGATCCCGCAATCCCCATTAAGGCCCGATTATGGGTCTAGCTCCAAAAATTCTGATTTTTGTGTCAAAACGCTCGTATTAAAGTTGTGATTCTATTTTTGATAGTGTGGCAGCATTTTGACGTTGTATGGAAGGGAAAGGCTCGGGCTACGTGATTTGGAGCACGCGCAGTCGGCCTAGAGGTAGGCTACGGCTTCCCTCTCCTTAGATTGAGCAAGATTTAGCATTTTTATGTTGATTTGTGTGATTTTGGGGGTAATTGGTGGTTGAGCATACTAAATTCATAGGAACCATGACTTAGGATCTAATTTCGGGTACTCCGGGTTACTAAAGAATGTCTAGTGTAATTATTGATCATCCATACCTTGTGGTGCGCCCTTTTTATGGTTTGTGTGTATATTTTAAAGCATGTTTGGCCTTAGTCTAGGATTAGACTAGTGATTCCCATAGACTTGCATATTTTAGAGCAGTTAGGCCTTGAAACCTCTCTGATGTAGATTGAAATGGTACACTTTTGTCTGATAGTCTAGGCCTTAGCTAGGCAGTAACACTAATCTTGGAACCTTATATCCATAATTCCTTGTATCGTCGGTTCCGATGTATTCGAATTCTTGGTTTGGAAGCTACTCGAAGATTCTGGTTAGACACAGTTCGGGTTTGAGTGATTTATTAATGGCACTCGATTTGGGGGTACTCCCTGTGACGCTCGGTTGACAATTGATCCTATTTCTAACTGACTCACCTCTACTTGTGGTTGAAGCCCCTAGTTCACTCCATCAGGCGGGGTTCAAGTAGTTTCCTTGGTCATATTTTTTGTGGTTCAAGTTCAAGATTATCTTGAACCTCTGTTCAAGTCCCTGGTAATATTTTATGTGGTTTAAGTCCACGATTATTCTTAACCTCGGTTCAATTCCTTGGTCATATTTTATGTGGTTCAAGTCCACGATTATCCTTAATCTGGGTTCAAGTCCTTGGTCATATTTTATGTGGTTCAAGTCCATGATTATTCTTAGCCTTTGTTCAAGTCCTCGGTTACTCCAAATCTCGGTTCAAGTCCTTGATCCTGCATCTTCATTCGGTTGAAGTCCTTATTTCCCTATTAGCTCTGGGTAAGCTTCGGGCACATGGATTAGTTCGGTTCAAGTCAGGAAAGTTGTGGTAATCTTGGAAACTTCATCGGATTCTCTTACTTCATTTCAACTCTCCCTTCTTGCACCTTCAGGGTTATGGGAGTCCATTCGGGTTTCACATTCATATTGTGCATGAGCGTACTGATACACTCAAATTACACCTCCCTAATGAAGTATAAGTGATTGTTGTCAAATAAAAAACCCAACTTGTAGGTTGGGATTGATCGCACAAGGAATATGATTTAGACTTAAACTTAACTCACTATTATCTCCATTTAGTCAAATTATTTCCGATAAAAGTAAAAAGGGGGGATTTTGTAAGTAAGTAACAAATTGTATGCTGAAGTAACAAACTATTTCAGACTTTGGTGTATCAATACGAGAAGGAAACTAGGGTTTATGTGTTCCAAACAAGCTTTTAACGCAGTACTTCTAATAATAGTATTCCATTCCTAGTGTTTTATATGCAAAGTTGGTAAGTCAGGTATCCCTAAGTGATTGGTCCTCCAAGTAGGGAATTTCACCATGCAAATTCATCTTTCTACGGGTGTATGCTTTACTAACCCTTACCTTTACCCCATATTAGTCATCATATCAATGTACTTTAGTTTTCACCCTCACTTCAATTGAAATTAGACTATTAGATAGCATCCACTAAATCTCTGTTGTTTAATCCTTTTCTCATTCATTACCTCCTTGTTCCAACAAGTAGGAATGAGGCGAGTTCTAACGTGTGCACCCGTTAAAAATACTTCTAAACAAAAGGATTAACAATACATGCATAAACACTATTGAAGAATTATTTAAATGTTATTCATAATTTGTTTATTGCTCATGGTTCCCACACCCTAGTTGTGGATTTAGCTACTCATTCTTGAGAGTTCACAATTCATAATTAGGTTAATAGAATTCATGAAGTTAAAGTTAGAATAGATGAAACCCAAAATCTTGAATTGAATTTCAAAGAGAAAATTGTAAGAACGAATTCCGGAAATTTAATTGCTAAGAGATTGCAAAATAATTCCCAAAAGACCAAAACTAGAAGTATACAATAATGTCTAACCCCTAAAAATGAGGATTGCAACTCTTATTTGTAGAAAACAAATCCCAAACTAACCATGAAACAAAATAAGGAAACAAACTACTCAAACGCGGTATTTGTTGATACCTCGACCTACGGACCGTGGGTCGACCTACAGTCCGTAGGTCACCCTCAGTGGTCCAACACTTGGAAAATAAAAGCAGGTACTGGAACTTCAATTCTTTAATCCCCTAATGATGGATGTGCAAGACGGCCAGTGGGTTGACCTACGGTCCGTCGATGCCTCAGTTGTTCCACACTTGGTTATACTTTCCTGATCTTCCACCTACGCTTGCCCACCTACGGCCATAGGATTGAACTACGGTCTGTCCTATAAGTCCATGGTTTGTGTAGTAAAACTCAACTTCCAGACCCCTAGGACTGCCCATCAACAGCCCGTCATTGGACCTACAACAACGTATGATGGCTTAATCTTGTAAAAAGGTTTAATTTAGGTAAATATATGTTTATAGGGTCAAAATATTTGAATACGACGCCCCGGGACCACCCTAAGGGGCCCCAAGGAGGACCCCAACCTTGGCCAAGCAAGCTGCCAAGGCAGCTTGCAAAATGCACTTGGAGGAAATAGGTGCGCGTCGCACACTTGCTCCCCCAAGGAGAAAAAATCTAGTTCGCGACGCGGTCGTGTCGCGGACTCTACTGTCTCGAAATTTAATTCCAAATATCTTCTGGGAATAGCTCCGCGTCGCGGACTTGTTCCTCGACGAAGATTCAGAAATTCAGAAATCAACTTTTATTTCATTAAAGAGTCCAACTAAGTAAGGGGTATTTTAGGTACTTTAGGGGACGTGTATATAATGATTTTTAAGTCAATTTACCTTACTTTATCACTCAAACACAAAACCCCAAAGATCTAAACCTAAAGTTCCTCCTTCTCTCTACTCTCTCTCTCTTCCCAAGAACTCCATTGAAGAAGATTGGAGCTTCAAGAAGAAGACCAATTCTCCAAGGTTTCAACTAGGATTTTCGTGGTTAATTCGTCAATAAGGTATGGTTTCTTATCACTCTTGGGATTCCTTTCCCTAAGAGGCCCCTTCAAGATGAATTTCAAAATCTCCAAATTCTAGGTTTTAATCAAAAAACGTGGGTCTTCTTTCTAAAGTGAAATTGATGTTATAAACTGACTTTGATTGATGTTACATGAACAATTATAGATGAATTTATGTTGTATTGGTGGTTTCTTGAAGAATTCCCCATGAGACCCATGTTCCTCCTTCTTTTCCAAATTCTAACCCTAGTTTGTGTTGGATATTAATTGAAGGTTATGAAGGGATTATGTCAATTGCTTATATTGATGTTGATTATGTTATTACTTCATGAATTACCTTGTATTATGTATTGGCTATGAATTTTTGGGTAATGGAAGTATGAATGTCCCATAGAGGGCAAAAAGGTATGAAGGTTTGTTCTTCTTTGAACTCTAGTATGAAAGGTGAATTACTTAGATTGTAATGATGCTATACCTAATGTGTTGTTGTGGTGTTGATG